>JAEQML010083962.1:0-10289 GCA_016904865.1 Pissodes strobi | reverse complement strand
CAACAACACTATTCAACAAAATATTGAAGGACGAAAATACACCAGCGAGATGGAGACACAGCATCACAATCCCAATATTCAAAAAGAGGAAAATCTCAGATCCGGCGAACTACCGAGGAATATCGCTTCTATAGACACGACCATGAAATTATTCACCCGTATGCTGCAGCAACGCATTCTCAGTTACACCACAATAAGCGCGGAGCAGCAAGGTTTTCTTAAAAACCGATCGACGATTGACGCAGTGTTCGTTGTCAGGCAGGTTGTAGAGAAGGCAATTGGACCGCAGAGGAATACCCCCAAGCATCACGGAGACGGTTAGAGAGCTCAACACAAACAACACCACAACAATACGAACAAAATTAGCAACAACAGAAAAAAATAGAGCAAAGCACAGGGATACGACAAGGAGACAGTCTCAGTCCACTGCTGTTCAACATCACAATGACCAGAATAATAAAGCAAGTGCGCAAGGTAGACCAGGAATACAACCAGTTGATGTTACGCAGACGACGTAACGCTATTCGCGGACACGGAAGACGGACTGCAATGGCTCTTACAGGCATTTAAAAAAGAGGCCGAAAAAGTTAACATGGAAATATCAACCACCAAAACAAAAAGCACCAGGGGACCACGCAAATGCAAACTAGAAGTAAGCAACAAAACAATAGACCAGGTTTTTGAATTCAACTATCTGGGAATAACAATATGACCATATGGTGAACTCAAGAATGGCGTACGGAACCAGGTAAACAAGGCAGCCAGGGTAGCAGGAGCCTTACGAACAACCATATGGAAAAATACATGCATATCAATCCCGACCAAAATTAGAATATATAAAGCTTGTGTCAGGCCCGTAATGACATACACGGCAGAAACACAAGCTGACACAGCGGAGACAAAAAGGATGACACGAACCAATGAAATGAGAATACTAAGAATGATCACAGGGAACACACTTTGGGATCAAAGAAGAAGTGACGAAATTAGGGAAGAATGCAAGACAGAGGACATGGTTAGATGAGCACGCGCTAGAAGATGCTTCTGGAACGAGCACATATCCAGGATGGAGAACCACAGACTGGCAAAAATCGCCAGAAATGGCGACCACCAGGACAACCTCCCAAGAGGTGGAAGGACAGTTGGTCGTCGGCGTCCCAGAAGGGACAAATAAATGGGTAAAACAAGCCTTAAGGCTTCCGCAAAGAAGAAGAAGAAGAAGCTTCTGGATGAAGTTGATAAATTGCGTTTTGGCCTCGTTTATCTTCAGCTTCCATTTCTTGAAATATTTCGCTAACTGTCTGACGTGTTGTTCTATTCGCTGTGTTGCCGCCACCGGCTGCGTTGATGATGTATATACTGCTACGTCGTCCGCGAAGAGTTCTATCTGGTTGTTCTGCTACCTTGGCACGTTGTTGATATAGATATTGAACAGCGTCTGCGATATCACGCTTTCTTGGTGGAGTCATTGCCTTATTGTACTTGTCCTTGATTCTGTCTCGTTGATCATCGTTGTTGTTGTCCTGTCCTTTAGGTAGCTCATGACGGTCTTCGTGATTGCCGGCGCGATTC
The DNA here is from genome assembly GCA_016904865.1 of Pissodes strobi. Classification (NCBI taxonomy): domain Eukaryota; kingdom Metazoa; phylum Arthropoda; class Insecta; order Coleoptera; family Curculionidae; genus Pissodes; species Pissodes strobi. The sequence continues at coordinate 8,717 of JAEQML010083962.1, read as the reverse complement.
CTGCTTAGTGCATCTAGGTAGCCATGGCCTCTCTCCATACGGTGTCAAAAGCCTTTTCGAAGTCTAAAAGTGCCGCTGTTGTCGTCTTTTTGGTGTTGTTTCCTATCATTGCATGGTCCACTATCCTCGCAAGCTGCATGACTGTCGGTTTTCCTCGTTGAAATCCGAACTGCTATGATATGATGGTTTCTAGTGTTTGGAGCACCGCGTTGATAATTTTGTTGAGCATTCTTTCGAAGACCTTTCCGAGGGTGGGTAGCAGGGAGATGGGTCTATGCGATGAAGTTTGGCTCGTATACTTTCCTGGTTTGGTGATGACGATGATCCTGGCTGTCTTCCATGTCCTCGGGAAGTAGTGTAGTCTGATGGAGGCATTGATGATGTACGTCAGCTGGACCAGGGCTTTATTCGACAGGAACTTGGCTTCCTTCATGACTATTCCATCCGGTCCTGGTGCTTTGTACAGTCTGGCCTTGATTATGATTCTCCTTAGCTTCCTGGGGCTTGTGATTATCCTGTTCGTGTCCTGCAGCGGCAGCGCTTCGATTTATTGACAGGTGATCAGGCTGTAGTTCCGTCATGGTGGTCGCTGTGGCGTAGATGCCCCTTGCTATTCCTATGTTCAGCGTGGCGTCGGCTACGTGATATTGCGCAGTCCTTGTCCTTCTGTCCGGAATTATGAGGTTGGCGTCGTTCCTGTCGATCCAGTTCCTGAGTCGCATTCCTGTCCTGTTGTCCGTGCCGTTGTTCCACGCGGTGTGCTTGACGTTTAGGTCCCCTATCAGCAGCGTCTTGGGATGATTGAGCAGTCTTTCTAGTTCGTTTTCGTCGAGAATTTAATTTGGCTTGTTGCACGCTGAGATGATCTTCAGGTTGTTTGTTGTTCTACGAATTGGATGCTCCTCTTCACGTATAGGGCCACTCCTCCATACGGTTCCTGGTTTGGTCGATTCTTGAAGTTCATCTCGTAACATATGATGTCCATTGTTTTGGTTTCATTGACACTCAGTATACTACATATTTGTCGACCAACACAACATTTAATATTGAAAAACCCCACCGTTCAAACTCATAAATAGTTATGGAAGTTATATATTTTTGAAAAACTTTAGCAAAAAGATGACTCAGAAAAAAGATTAATAGCTGTACCTACTTCAACTTTCATGCAGTTTCTCAGAAAATTTCGTTTCAGAAATTTAACAGTTGACGATGAAACTCGCCTTTGTCTTTACCGGTAAAGAGTGGGCAAAATGCTTTCCATTTATAGATTCAAAATCATAGAAAACTCTAATAATGTACTCCCAAATAAATTTAATGCTATTTTCGAGACACTGATGGTGCCTTCTGGTTGCCCCATAAAAGCCAATTCCTAAACAATTCTTATACTCTCTGAGATTCTAGACACCCTGTACACGCAACAAGTCAGACAATAGCGTCTTAAAGCCCATTATTCTCCTCTAAACAAACATCCAACGGTTCAGTGCGTATAACCTTAACATTGTTACCGCCATGGTATTAGTTGACCCGTAGCAAGGACTCAAGTATAGATCCTCTTAAAAAAATTCTCACATAAATTAGTATTATTTGGAATTGGATAACTTCTAATTAAAAATCCATTAAGTATTTATGCAAAAATGTTATGTAATAATAGAACAATTGATGGGGGTTTAGTGCGGACAGAAAATTTGGAGGAGGACATAGTAGCGATTATTCTAACATAAATAAGGAATAAACGATTTAAAAATTTGTTGATGTGTTGGTTATTTTTTATAAATATGCGATTTTTCGTAATAAATTACACACTATTGCCCTAGACCTAAAGCACTCCTGCTATGTTCAGGTTAAAACACCTTATCTAATACTGGGCAATCAACTTTTGAGATGAGAGAGATGAGAAAGCAAAAGTTTGTGGAGTCGCATTCGCTATAAATTTTAATAATTAAATTGTTCCGTCTTCGTAGGAGCTTCCAAGGGGCACTATTAGTTTAACCATTTTTCCCACTCTAAATTAGAAACGCCTCCTTGGCCCGAAAAAAATAATTAAAAAAGACACCCCGTAAATTAATCACGTGTTGGTTTTTGTTCTTGGCTACGGAATAGGATTAGTTCCACCTTGGAAAGGTATTTAGTTTGGCGTATATGAGCGATAGTTCATTATGAAGTCTATATCGCAGTGTTGCCGTCGTTTAAAATTTGAAATGTTATCGTGATAATAATTAATTCAATAATTCGTCAAATGACACCTTGTGTCATTATAAGTATTTTTTATACTCTAATTGATTTATTGGACATTTACTACCTGTAATTTAATGATATTCATTAAGAGACAGATGTTGCATTAGGGTACAGGTTTATAACCAATAAAAGTGCAAGATCACAGCAAATGTTGCTCAATATAAATTTTGTTGTCCCTTACGAAAACTTCAAGCACTAGGCGCATAGTACAGGTCAAATCAAGTATTCTAGAATATTATTCTACACAATTTATTTCTTCCTTTAGTGATTTGCTGGCTTCTGATACACATGCGCAATTTGTTAGCTCATTCTAAGGTGGAACCTCCCTCCAGTATGGTGAGTAGGAATCCTGGAGATTCTGAAAAATTTGTCACAAACGTTTACACTGCATTTGTTTTATGCAAGGACAAAGTTCCAGCAGGAATTGATCTTTCACTATCCGACTTATCCCTTGCAGTTTACCAACAGCCCTTCCGATTTGGCCCCAACGAAGCCCACACAATTTTACTTTTTTTTTTTGATAAATTTGGCAACGTGTTGAGCAAAGTATACAACGAAACAGGTGCACGAAAAATCAAAATTTATGATCCAACTCAAATTTGTATCTTTGTGGAAGCTGAAACACAGACAAATAATGAATGGCAATCCTTATACCGAGTTGTGGTCTCCTTTGTAAAATAATTTGTCATCTTTTTTGCACGGATGTTAGAGACCTGTTTACCTTCGTGTCATTAATTTGTTTTGCCGTGTTTACATCGGTTTCGATTCGAAGTGGATTCGTTTTTTGTTTCTTTAGTAATCCCAGCGGGGTATCGGACAAGGTGATCCAAGTAGAAGCTAATAGCTTCGTATTTTATTAGATAATTTTTGTTTTGATATTAATCATCTCATGACACATTTAAAATGGCTCAATGACGCCATCCCAAAGAAGAAGCGCATCCGTATCTTTTGCCTGACATTTCTACTCGTATTTCCGAACATAAAGTATGTTCATATCCAGGAATTAATTACACCCTGAAGTTTTGAAAAGCAGTACAGTTGGGAAGTTTTGAAATACTCTGTATATTATTATGTTTTTATTTTTATTTCAAACTCTGTCGACTCTTGTTTCATTATATCTGTACTTAGTATACTATTTCCCTTATATTTGCTCTCCTTTTAATCTTCAATTCGTTATTTCCATGTTTTTGTTTGTCTGCTATGATTTCGTGTATGATTTAAGCTTTTATTAATCGGTGATCGGGTTCCACATTGAGATTTTGACGTTGATATTTTGCCATCTCCGAGCTAGTAGCCGAACTCCTTCGCCTTTTTTCGCCGAAAACCGCGTTTCTCTAAATTTTTCATTATTATTTTTTTTATCTTTATTTCGTTTTATGATACTTTTATTAACTTTTCAATCATTTTTTTCTTTTTTTAATACTTGTTTTTTTTTGTTATTTGGTTTTATAATACTTTTATTAATTTTTCGAACAATCTTCTATTTTTCTTTTAATAATTTTTTTTCTTATTTCATTTTATAATACTTTTATTAACTTTCCGAACCATCTTTTGTTTTTCTGTTATTAATTTTTTGTCTTATTTCGTTTTATAATACCTTTATTAATTTTCCGAATTTCTCAAAATTTTCGTTTTTGTATTCATATTTTTTTTTATTTTTATTTTTGCCATCCCCGACCTCGTAGCTGAACAGTGCTTTATGACAAAAAATGTTTGAAGAAAATTAATAAAAAACGTAAGTAATGTTCGGAAAATTAATAAAACTATTAAAAAACGGAATAAGTGTGAAGAAAAAAACAAAACAAAACATTGTTCGGAAAGTAAAATTATTATAAAACCAAATAAGAAAAAAAAATTAAAATTGTTCAGAAAGTTAATAAAAGCATTACAAAACGAAATGCAGAACAAAAAATAATAATTAAACATGGTTAGAGAAAAGCGGTTTTCGCTGAAAAAAAAGTTGAAAAGAAGGAAAAAATTGAAAAAAGAGTCTCAAAGCCGGAGACAAGAGGAGAAAAAATCTTAAAAAAATAAAAACTCAATTTTTAATATCACTTTCAGAAGTTTCACTTCAGTTGTTTGCTTATAAAGGTGAAGCACATATTTTTTTTATATATTTCAGTAAATCTTCAATAATTCTCATCCTGTTTGAGTATGTGTTTTTAACTGCCCTCAAACTTTCATTCATTACCTATTTCATGAAAATTTAAAAGAAGTTGAAAAACATAAATGAGATGAGAATTATTAAATATTAATAATAATAAATGAACAAAAAACATAAAACAAATGGTGGAGCAACTCGAAACAAAGAAATATTAGTTGGTGGTTATTGTTCTTCTTCTTCCTCGTATTGTAGGCGTTAGGCCTGTATTTGCCAGCTTAATTGTCATGAGATGTAGAGGCCCATGACTCCACCTATCTCTTTGGAGGTCTTCCGGGGGGATGTCTTGTCGATCTCTAGCGATTCTTGCCAGTCTTCCCTCTGTCATCCTGTCCACGTGGCTCTTCCTGTTCTTTCTACGTTTGCGTCTCCATCTGATGATGTCTTCCACTTCATATTCGTGTCTTATGTCTGTGTCTCTTTTTCTGTCTCTTAGTGTGTACCCTAAGATGTTCCTGAGTATTTTCATTTCTGTTGTTCGTAAGCATATTTTTGTTCTTTTGTTATCATCTTGTTTTATAGCGTACATTAGTATGGGTCTAACACAGGTTTTATATATTTTAATCTTTGACTTTTTGCTCATGTTGTCGTTATTTCAGATAATGTCCCGAAGTGCACCAGAGATTCGGCTGGCTTTATTATTGTCTCTTTTATCTCATAGAAATGTCTTTGTCTCGAATTGTTCCACCATTTATTATGTGTTTTTTAACTAATTTCTTTATATATTTCAGTAAGTCTTCAATAATTCTAATTTTTTTTGAGTTGTCGACTATTTCATCAAATTTAAAAGAAGTTAAAAAAACATACATGAAATAAGATGAGAATTATGAAATATAAGCAATAATAGATTATTGTTCCATCATTTGGTATGTGTGTTTTCATTCATTATTTTGTGTATTTCAGTAAATCTTCAACGATTTTCATCTTGCTTGAGTAGTGTTTTTCAATTGCCTTCAAACTTCCATTTATTAACTTTTTCATGAAAATTTGAAAGAAATTAAAAAAGATAAATCAAATGAAATGAGAATTATTAAACATTAATATGAATACATGAAAAAAAAAACTAAAAGCAAATGGTGGAACAATTCGAACCAAAAAAATATTTGTTAATGATTATTGTTTCCTCCTTTTATCTTATAGGAATTTCTTTGCCTTGAATTGTTCCACCATTTGATATGTGTTTTTTATTGATTATTTCATGTATTTTAATAAATCATCATCTTGTTCGAGTTTCGTTTTTATCTGCTTTCAAACTTTCATTTATTAACTATTTCATAGAAATTTGAAACAAATTTAAAAACACGAATTAAATAAAATGAAAATTAATAGGCATTTAATTGTAAATGAAAAAAACAAAAAGCAAATGGTGGAACAACTCGAACCAAAGAACCTTTATTTATTAAATATTTCATAAAAATTTCAAAGTAAAAAACATAAATAAAATAATATGAAAATTATTGAACATTATTAATAATAATAATAATAAATGAAAAAACAAAAAACAAATGGTGAATCAACTCGAAACAAAGAAATTCTTATGGGATTAAGGAGAAAACAAAAACCATTAAATAATAATTCAAACAAGCCCCAAAGATCGGTAAATAAACGGCGGAAGCGCTGACAATAAGAAATAATCAGTAAAAATGTCAGCTAAATTATGCCCTAAAGTAATAGTAGAAACACAAATAGAACACGTCAATAACGAACTAAAAGGGAGAACACAGATAATGGTAATAATAACATCCGAGGATGGTTGCATGGTATTATTACCATCGTATTTTAGTAATGTTACTAATTCTCATCTAATTTTATTTGTGTTTTAACTTCCTGCAAATTTTTATTTATTAACTATGTCAACCGTTCTTATCATTTTCTGTCCTCTCCCTTTAATCTCATCCCATTTGGCTTATTCTTTTTCATTTTCTTCAAACATAATTTAATTAATTTTGACAATACTGTTCACTCAGTTGCAGTCATGGAATTTCCTTTCAACTGAGTTTTAAGTTCGGTACTTTGTTGTTCTTTTTGTTTTTCACGTTTTATGCTATAATATAATTATATATATATAATATATTTTTTTATGGTGTTATAGCACTTTTATCATAGGTTTCAGCCATTTATATATTGCTTTTATCCCATCTTTTTGTTTTTTTCAATTCAGTATTATGTTAGTCTATTACCTCTTTGTAATTTATTTTTCTTTGCTCTCCTCTGGTTTGTGTTTTGCAACTTCCTCCAAACTTTAATTTTTTTATACCAACAATAACTAAATGTGACTTCGACGTTGATATTATTATTCTTCTGAAACACGTTTTGTCTTAATTATAACAGCGAAAATTCCTAATACTCTATTAATTCACCATGTATTTGCAGCAACTGTAAAGTGCATATTTTCCATATAAACACGTCATTTGAATATTATTTTTGCTGTTTCCTAAATAGCGCAAAAAGCACGCATAACTGCTGCAAATCTTACCGATGCAACAAGCAATGTCACCGACATATTTGTGGTACGAGAATCGATGCTGAAAAATTATTATTATTTATATCTGTATCCGTATTTACAAGACGTGGTATGTGCATGCGAGAATGTAGTCTAAGCTGGGGACATTCTTCCCAATTTGGACTTCCGATGGAATTTAGGTGACGTATGGGTGTGTAGCTAATGATTTCTAAAGCGTTTCTTGCTTCTTATTTAATAGTTGCAGTTAAAATGTACTAATATACCAGGTGTTTGCTTTGTCTAATTTCAAAATTCTCCGGTTACGCCACTGAGTCGTTGTTAAATCGGTGCCACCGCATAGTAAAACCAAAATTTTACTTATACAATTCGACAATAATTATTATTGTTGCCCAGCTTAACATAATAATGGCCCAACGCTTAGCCATGGTATTTAAAACGTCTTCAAGATGACATCTGGCCGGCCACTGTTTGACTAGGGGAAATGACGTGGAATCAGATTAAGATGAAATATTCGTGCGAGAAAAATGTTAATTTGATTAGATCTTTAATATTCAAGTCGAAATACTTTTCTGTATGAGTGTACGAGTATAAAAACAACCCAATACCATCTAGATTTTAGTCTTTGAGCTTTCAGATGTATTTTTAAGAGCTTTTGGACCTGATTTATTTTCAAAACTCAATTAATGGCAGCAGAGCTTTGACTTTTTTTCTATAAAAATCCATAAAAACAACGTCAGGCTCTGAATTGAGCACTGAAGATGATACAAATGAATTACTGACTGAAACGACTGCATACAAATTAAAGAGAAATAGCAGTAAGAAATGCAGTTTTTTTAACTAGGAACTAAGTTTGAACTGACATGACGGGCTGGATCGTTGTTTAAATGTTAAAAAAAACTCCTGTCCACTTAAAATGAGGTTTCTACACTTAGCATATCTGAGCGCTTCAAAAAATAATATTATATAGGGTGTCCCATTATGAATGATCTCGGGTACACCATTTTATATCTATTATTACACGATATTCCAAATACATGGGGTGTTATTTAAAAATTTCGATCTTGATTAGAAATGTTTGCCTATTACACTTTTTGAGTCACCTCGTACATATAAGAGTATTTTAAAATTATAGCCCCCGTACTCAGTCCAAATTATTGAATATATTTGATGTATGTATGAAGCAAATGAAATTATTATTTGATTTATGTGTTTTAAGTTCTTTCAAATCTCCATGAGATAGTTAATAAATGAAAGTTTGAAGGCATTTAAAAAAACACAACTCAAACAGGATGAGAATAATTGAAAAAATACATAAAATAACGAATGATAAAACACATGACAAATGGTGGAATAATTCGAAAAACAAAGAAATTCCTATGAGATGAACAAAGGAAATAATAACCATTAACTAATGATTTTTGTTTTTTTTTTCTTTTATTAATATTATTAATATTTAATAATTCTCATCTTATTTGATTGATGTTTTATAACTTTCTCCAAATTTTTAAGCAATAGTTAATAAATAAAAGTTTGAACGCAGTTAAAATGAACACAACTTAAGCATGCTGATAATTATTAAAGATTTACTGAAATACATAAAATAATTAATGAAAAAAACACATAATAAATGCTGGAACAATTCGAAACAAAGAAATTCGTATGAGATCAAAGAAGGAAACGAGTTGTTCCACCATTTTATCTTTGTTTTTAATTTATTATTATTAATGTTCAATAATTCTCATCTTTTTTGATTTATATTTTTAACTTGTTTCAAATTTTTATAAAATAGTTAATAAATTAAGGTTTCAACGAAGTTAAAATAACACAACTCAGAGAAGATGAGAATTATTGAAGATT
>JAEQML010083961.1:0-10289 GCA_016904865.1 Pissodes strobi | reverse complement strand
AGAAATTTAGAAAATTCCGTGTACTTCCGGAGATATCCGTAAAAAACCGAAAATCATCTAATTTATTTTAATTTTTTCCTGCCTTTGTTTGAAGAGATAAAGTAAAATAAATGTCACATTTTTATTGCCACTTTTCCTCCTCTACAAGCTGGCGTTATCAAATTTTATATCCGACGTTTCGCTTTCGGGCCCCCTTCATCAACTTAATTTTTTTAAATACGGACCTGGAATTTTTATCTACTTTTTAAAAAGCCTTTGGTCTCCTAAAATCAACGATGTATCGCACTTATCAATAAATCAACAAATCTAGATTTTTTCCATAAGAGATAATGTGTTAGACAGAGATAGGGCGATCTTTTCTGACCCGATTTCACTTATGACAATATTTGTTGCCACTATCGGACAAGTGTGATACATCGTTGGTTTTCGGAGACCAAAGGCTTTTTAAAAATTAGATAAAAAATCCAGGTCCGTATTTAAAAAAATTAAGTTGATGAAGGGGGCCCGAAAGCGAAACGTCGGATTTAAAATTTGATACCGCCAGCTTGTAGAGGAGAAAAAGTGGCAATAAGAATGTGACATTTATTTTACTTTATCTCTTCAAACAAAGGCAGGAAAAAATAAAAATAAAATAGATGATTTTCGGTATTTTACGGATATCTCCGGAAGTAGACGGAATTTTTTAAATTTCTCGACGGCTTGTCAATCACCCTTACATTGCGCAACTTTGCCCCAATTTAACCGACCTCGTATCTCTTACGGTTTTCGAGATACCCATACAAAGAAACGAATTTGTAGCACCCTGTATATCATCAGACCCTTAATTTGAGGATATCTTTGACGATTTTTAACTTTTCTTATATTTTTCTTGCATTTGGTGATTATTATACGCGGTTAACTAATTTTTATATATTTCGGATAACTCTCTTAACTGAACTCTCTAAATTCAAATTTTTATTACAAAACAAATCCGAACGTTCTATAAAGAGCGTTTTAGAACATACTTGCTTCAATATTGCCTAACTTTTAATACAAAAATTGAACGCTAGAGAATTTATATGAATTAGCTACGATAAACCGTTTTTTTTTTCAAATTAAGCGACGTCATCGATGACGTAAATACAAAACCATCGGGAAACGAATTCTACTTATTATTACATATTTATGTAATGCATGATTTGATTGATTTGTAATACATACAACAAATATCATAGAATACTATCCTTATTATAAAAATAAGATATTATTATATGACATATTTTGTACTATAAGACTGTAATATAAAAAAACTGTAATTAATTTTAACGTCTTAAACTAATCAATATTATCAACAATAATATGGTAAGAATAACCTCGTGCGACTATGGGAAGGCAAGATTTTTTACGTGCTAGTCCTCTACCCCCCTCAGTCGTCGTTAAGGTTCACTCGCTTGGCGCACTATAAGAGTTGCTTTAAAACACACAAAAGGTCATGTGAAAAATTCGCAATTATTAAAACATAAACGGATTTTGGTGACTGTTAACATTATAAACCCACACATTTTACGCTATTTTGATATTCTTTGAGAGGATTATCGTAAATTGGACACTTTTACAATTAACTAACCATAAGAGAATCAATTTTTTTATAGAAAATCATTAAAAACTTGTAAAAAACTGCTATAAATGCTACTACTTTTCACTGGGGACTTTCAATTTATTATTTTGTTTTTATTTAAATCGCCCAGACGGCGCAGGGCAGGTTTGTAGACACCGCTGTGTTGCCACATTTATTCTTTAATTCTCATTAGCGTCTTGCCGCTGTGGGAAGCCTGATCCTCGTCAATGTTATTTACACATATTTTCACTTCACGCGTTTGTATAAAACGTTTCGAGAAAAGCAGGGATGTGAGAATTTAGCTGAAGTGGCGAAGTGCGCGTCTCTAGAACGCAAAGTAATTGGTTCGACGCCCGGTCAAGCAATTTTTTTTTTATTAGATAGTTAGTTTTTTATATGCCTTGGGTTAGTTAGGGTTAGTTTGGGATAGTTTTGGTTAGTTTGGGTTAGATTGGATTAGTTTTGGGTTAGTCTGGGTTAGTTTTGGTTAGTCTGGGTTAGTTTTGGAGAGTATGGACTAGTTTTGGTTAGTTTGAAGTAGTGAAGAGACAAGCGCGGTTAGTCTATGTTGGTTTTCGTTAGTATTTGTTACTTTGGATTAGTGTCGGCTGGTTTGGGTTAGCTGTGTGAGTTTTCGCGGTAAAATGTATTACTAAACAGCTTCATTTAAGACTTTTTTCAATTTTTGCCGTCAAAATTGCTCTGCGCAACATGTAACGTGTCACAAACACTTTTAGTATTACATGTTACACAAAAAAAATTGTAAAATTCAAAAAGTGCGCAAAGCAAACATTTACAGAGTTTTTTTGTATTTTGGTTAGTTTTGGTTACTTGTGATTTTTTGTATTTGTTAACAATTATGGTGTTACATAGATTATGATATATATTTCAGTTTGGCAACACTGCAAACATTTCCTGTTATTCCTTAATTCTGTCCAAAGACATTTAACCTGAAGAGACGGGACAAATGGTTCTTTGTTTTCCCCCAACATTGAGGCACATTCTATGGTCGATAGATATAGCGTTGCCAAATTTTAAGTTTACGAGTTACTACTGTACATACTTTTTCATATTAAATTATAACACTAAATACTTATTTTCCCCATTTTTGATTCATCAAAAACCAGTTCTGAAGTTCTTACATGTCAATCTGGCAATGCCGCTTCCCTTGGTTCCGCCTTGTTTTACCCCCAAAATATTTATAGTATGCACGTAGTAAAGTAACTGCACCAATAGATTGAGAGCATTGAAGGTCGACGACCGACGGCTCTTCCCCATTATACTAACTTGGTAACGTTCCAAAACCAGTGAAGGCACTGCTGTAAATATGTTTATCTACTTTAATTATATTATATACCTACCTAATACGGGTACTTATTAATACAATAGCTTTATAGAAATACCCTAACAATTTACTGGTTTAGCAAATCTAAATAAACCAATTACAATTGCCAATACTCTAGATTTAATCTTTTTTTCTAGATATACCAGTTTATTTAGGAGATTTTTTTCAGTGATAGTAGCATTTATAATGAAATGAAAATATATTTTTAATAGGTATTTAATAGAAGAAAATAGTTATTAAGCTACTTTTTGAATATGTCATTAACCAGATATTTATCATATTTATATGTTTTTAAATAAAATTTGTATGCTTCAGTTCCTTTTTAGTTGTCTCAAAAATAATGATAAGCAATTTATTTTTAGGCTAGCAGTGGTATGATTTAATTTTTCGTTTAACCATTGAGAGCAGAAAAACCCTATGTGTCACAAAAACGTTTAAATCGGGATAAAATTGCGTATTTTTGGTATCTCATAAATTTCGTGTTCAAATTTGAAATTATTCAGCAAATAAGTTTTCGGAAATTTTATTTCATTATTAGCTGCTGAATAGTATATTATGCAATGACCATTCATTGCAAATGTAAGTTGAATATACTTTTTTCTACGACTGTCCTGAAAATAGACAAAGACGCACTAACAACTGCCCTTGAAAACTGGACATTTCACACGCTTATTCGGGTATTTAGATTAAAGGGCTTCGTCTCCGTTTTAGAGCTTCGCCCTCAAAGGTCCCATTACCAGATCTCTAAAAAAGGGGACCCAATTATAGCGGTCACCCCCCGGGAGCCCCTTTTTGCAAAACTGTAGAAAATGGAACTCTTATACCAGGGGCCCCCTTTTAAGACTTGGGGCCCCATTTTAGGGCTTCGCCCCCAGGGGCTCCTTTGCTAAATCTGTAAAAAATGGAACGCCCGTACCATAGGCTTCATTCTAGGGTTTCGCCCCCCCGGGGCCCCATTTTGGGGCTTCGCCCTCGGAGCCTCTTTTTCAAAATATTTGGAAAATAGGGACCACACTCCGGTGGCCCCATTTTAGGACTGTGCCCCTAGTTATAGTTTAGCGAGAATCTCTTACTCACGTAGCTTCTTTCATTAGGAATAAAATTTTCTGATAAATCAATAATAAAAATGTTTCCAATATAACATGTAATTTTCTACCACACTCCCAGTGGGGCACCCTGTATGTAGCAGTCGTAGAAAAAGTATAGTGTGCTACACGTGCTGAAAAGACTTTTTACACTCATGAGACTTTATGACACTCGCTTACGGCTCGTGTCACCAAACTGTCTCATTCTTGTGAATTTTCAGCACTTGTTGCACAATATACTATTTCTATTTTGGTATCATAAAGAAGTCTTTTCGATACGCACAGTAGTGTCTAAAAGAAGCTCTTTTCGACACTATTTTTGATGACTGGTTGCTATGATATTAACAAAATTGTGCAATGTCAAAGCTCACTAGCAAAAATTTCGACACCGTTTTGAATGGGATTCCTAATAATACAGACGTCAAAAGTGACAAGATGGCCGTCCAACTTTTGATCGCGACTTGAATAAATTAATGTTTTTCATTAAAAAACGTGCAAAATAGCACTCTTCGTCCAGTTTTGTTTGGTTTCAAATGGAGGTTTTAAAGACTGAATTTGTGCGACGCGACGCGACGTGTAGCTTTTTTGTATTTCGTGACTGATTTCCTATAAATATTTTTTATAAACTCTATATCAAAGTAACGATGGTCTTGCGGTGTGAGGTAAGCAAAATCTCCAGCTATTATCATCCGAACCTGAGTTTCCACATGTAAGTAGAAGTAAATGAAACACAGTAGTACAGTGGGCACCATTTTGTGATGTGATTAATTAATATTTTATAATACTTACCTATGTATGTGATATTAATGGATAATCTGATATGTTTGCAGTAATTTACCAACCTCTATTAAATCATTTTTGAAGTGAATACTTCTTTGGTTTCATGGCAGTGGTTTTGCAACGACACGGAAAAATTTCGTGACACAGCAAAATAACTATTTTGTGTTAACTAACCTTCAGAACCCATATCTAACCCAAACTAACTCAATCTAACCCACACACTATAAATAAAACATAAATATATTTTAAATAATGCACCCGAATAAATACCATCATTTCAAATTAAACGTATTTACTTTATTGAAATTATTATTATGATGGACTCACATTTTCAAAGTCTACGTCTATGAACTGTCCTTGCTTTCGTTCAGGCGGGGGCGGGCAATACTACATTTAGTAGTGGGGACGAAGTTTGACAAAAGTTTGTACACGATACATAAAAATATAAGGAGGCGGGACAATCGTTTTGTTGATATTTTTGCAAGATTTCGGATTTTTATGAATGAGTTGTCGGGTCTCTTTAGGTTAAATGTTTTTGATTCTGTCAACATCCTTATTGTAAATTATTATAGTTTTCGAATTGAAAGTAATGAAATTAGGAGGAAAATAATTGTAAGGTCAAGTTTTCCAAGCAAATTTTACTTTTAATCTATTCTAGACAGCATAAGCTATGGATTAAAATTGAAAAAAAAACTGAAATGGTTGGGTTTATAATATTAACAGGACCCCGGATTTTTGCTCACGCTATATAGTAGTGACGGGTATTTAATTTTTACCGTACTTGTTTTCTCACTATTATTGTCTTTATCCATATTTAGGTAAATAACAAAATTTTAATAAAGACATATTTGTTAAACCGATTATACATGTAATTGAAAAACTGCATATTATTAAAAAATTATTATAAATCTTAACTGATAGAGTCTTTGGGGCATCTAAAAAATGAAAATCCGTCACCCACTTTTGTAATACAATAATTATCCGCACAACAATATCTCGCCATAGTAACGATCTTAATAATTATTTAATTCAACGCGACCCAACAGTACAGAATATCAAGGCGTTTGCACACTGACCGTAAATTCTCCCTCGTAGTGTAGCCACAACTGGCCGCGAACGAGATTGATCCGGATTCGCTTTGAAGGTAAAAACTGTCGGCGAAATTGGAAATTGGTCTCGAGTGAACCTACCGTATATACTTATTTATACCGTGGTTTAGGTATCTAAGTATAACGCAATGCGTGGCGTGACCGTCAAAACCAATAGAAATTGATTCCAACCTATAAAGAACCGTTTTTTTATAGTGAAAAATGGTATATTAAGATACATACTTGTTTTAAAATACCATATTTTTTCGCACTAGCACGAAATTAGGAAACGACCCGCTTGCGTGGAGTTTCCTAACGTGCGAGTGCGCTAAATGTCTTTTAAAACGTGTATTTTATACTATTTTTTTTCTATTTCGAAGGTTTTTTAAGGAAAACTATTAATTAAATCTAGTTCCGATCAACAGTCGGGCGGCCATATTGTCATTTTTGACGTCTTTATTACTAGAAATCCCATTGAAAGCGGTGTCAACATTTTTGCTAGTGGGCCTGAACAATTTTGTTAATATCCTAGCAACCAGTCAACGGAAGCCATGGGCGTAGACAGGGAGGGGCCAGGGGGGCCGTGGCCCCCCCTGGGAATTCAACCGACTCATGACTTTTGTGTAAAAATTGGGCGTGCCCCCCCAAAATTTGCCACTACTGCGGCCTTGTCTACGGCTCGGCCCCCCCTGAGAAAAAATCCTGTCTACGCCCATGACGGAAGCCGTATCAAAAGAAGTTCTTTTCGACACGCTTTTGCGTATCAAAATGGAATCATTTTGGGCGCAAAATAGAAATAGTATATTGTGCAACAAGTGCTGAACATAAGACTTTTCACACCAATGAGACAGTTTGATGACACGAGCCGTAGACGAGTGTCATAAAGTACTTTTCAGCACGTGTAGCACACTATACTTTTTCTACGACTGCTGCATACAGGGTCTGGGTGCCCCACTGGGAGTGTAGTAAATTACATGTTACCTATATGGGAAACTTTTTTATTATTAATTTATTAGAATATTTTATTCCTAGCGAAATAAACTACGTGAGTAAGATATTCTCGCTAAACTATAACTAGGGGCACAGTCCTAAAATGAGGCCACCGGTGTATGGTCTCTATTTTCAAAATATTTTGAAAAAGAGGCTCTGGGGGCGAAGCCCTAAAATGAGGCCCCAGGGGGGCGAAACCCTAGAATTGGGCCTATAGCACGGGAGTCCCATTTTTACAGATTTTGGAATGGAGCCCCGGGGGCGAAGCCCTAAAATTGGGCCCCAAGCCTTAAAAGGGGGCCCCTGGTGTGAGAGTTCCACAGTTTTGCGAAAAGGGGCTCCGGGGGAAGCCCTAAAATTGGGTCCCCTTTTTTAGAGATCTGGGAATGGGATCTCTGAGGACGAAGCCCTTTAAGGCAGAAACATACTTAGTTGACGCGGCCCGACGCAACGCTACGCTACACTATGCAAGGCAGATCCAACATCGTATTTCTCGTAAGAATATAGAGGTTTGGAACACACTTACCCGACGCGATGTGATGCGATGCAGCGCGACGCGACGCAACGCCATGGAGATCCCCTACGTTTAGATTTTCGTCGCGTTGCGTCGAATCGGTCAGGCTAGATCTTATTGCATCAGGCATGTGTGAACACTTTAACAGGTTGTTGCTCTTGCGTTTTTAATTTTACATTACAATTTTAAAATGGAATTATTAATAATTGATCATCCCTTTGTTTATATGACTTAAAAACTCAATTTTATTGAGCTCAAACTATGAGACAAAAATCATGCGCAGAAATAGCTAGAAAAATTCAGCAGGTGCCATTTTTTAACTTCTGTTCTCTAATATGTTATGAAAATGATCAAACTGATTCTTTTTCATACGAAAGTACATATAAAGTATGTTACTATTTTATTCCTTATCCACAATTTTAATAAGAGTCTAAATTATTTATCATGCTCTCTATACTAAGGTTAATTTCATGAGCCCAAACTTTTCTGTTCAGCTGCGGTAATTTCTTCGAATTCTTCATCCAGACTGTCCATTCTACACTTAAGTCCAATTTCATCTGACAACTGTTCTCGCGTGTGATCTTCATTAAACCAATAATTCAGCACATCGCGTTGCATCAAGTCGAGTAAATATGCACACAACCCAGAAACGTCGAGTAGCGTAGCGTAGTGTTGCGTCGGGTCGCATCAGCTAAGTATGTTTCTGGTGTTAATCTAAATACCCGAATAAGCGTGTGAAAAGTATACTTTCACTCACTCATACATACATACACAGGTAGGAGGTTATCAAAGATAGAACTATCAGAGACAACCTCAGTGCGGTGTTGGATGCAATAGTCATTAGAAACTTGGCGATGCGTAGCCCTGCTACCCCCGCCGGCGCTGGAGCAAGGAGCGCGGAGACGGCCCGAGTGCAGTAGTTCAATTGCTCTCGCTTCTTGAGCTGACCATATTTACAAGATTCCTAGGTCCCTTAGCAAGCCCCGCCCACCGTGATTTTGGGGCACGGTGGAAGGAACCATCTCTGGGCTAGTCGAAGTGGTTCGTGTTGGACTAAACTTCTGTACTCCTGCTACTTTTCATTTTCAGAGGGGAAGCCTAGGGGGTGAGGAAAGGTGGATATTTCAGTGAATCACTTGCACCTACATGCTGAACTGTTGTATCCATTCTAACATTAACGAGATCTTCCAATCCATCGCACACAGTGTCAATCGCATGCATGCCATAAACCCATTTACTTGTGACAATCTCTTGGGTACTTCTTCCCCGAGCAATACCTCCATTTGTCTTCATGGATTTCATCATTGAATGTTCAGTGATAATATCGGTAGAAGTTCCACTATTAAATTTACCAGGTCTAACAGTAAAAAAATCCTTTTGTAAACCCTTGGTAAACACGAGGATCCATTAAGTTCTCTAATTGTAGCATATCTTGCAGGTATAAGTGCGCAGATTTAGCCTATAGAAAATGTGTTTTACGATAACAGCGTTTACAGGAAAAAATTACAAAAAAGATACTTTTGACATTTGACCCTCAATATTGTTTCTAGCAGACTTAGAATCGGTTATATTTTATTTTCAATAGTGTAATGAAGATATAAGCCAATTTTTAGCTTGATGTGAATTATTGTAAACTTGCCACTTTTTGTTTGCTCGTTTTTACTGTATTATATTTTGCCACTAACTTACAGCGTTTATTTTGATAGATATTTAAAGTCTTTACAAACAAAAGCTGTAGGGTTTTTCATGGACCACCAAAATTTATCAAATATATAAGCAATGTAATAATAATAATAATAATAATAATAATAATAATAATAATAATAATAATAATAATAATAAATAGTCTTTCTTTCATAATTTCAAAAAATATACAACAAATAAATTAACCATAGGTGGCGAGATCTAGCATAGCTACTCATCTAACCACCTGTTGAAGAAAATATGACACTAGAAATTCAAAAAAAATATATAATAAATAAAAAATAATAATAAAATAATAATAAAAAACACAATAAGAGATTAAATAAAATGCAAAATTACAAAGTACCTAAGTAACTTAAGAAGGGAATAACAACAAGCACTTACAAATGATATATGTGACACTTATGCTAACCAAATGAGAAACACTCTCAATGCACTCAGTCTACTCAATGTGCGATTAGTAAACTTAATGTGCAATAAAATATGCACTAGTAAAAGTTAGTAGCAAAATAAATAAGAAGCTAAATAGGAAAAGAGAAAAAAAATAGAGTGGAAAATTGATAGAATACTTATATAAATGAAACCTACCGCAACGAACACTTAACATGAGCTTTAAGTTGCATCTTAAACGTTTCAACTACCGAGCAGCTTTTAATACTGGAGGGGAGAGCATTAAAATACTTAACGGCATCATAGCTAAATGAACGCTGAAACAGAACTGTCTTCTACCTTGGAAGAAAAAAAAGATCACTATGACGCGTAGCTCTATCATGAACATCAGAGCCCCTAATGAGTTTCTCTAAAAGATATTTAGGCTGCTGACATTTGTTCACTCTGCAAACTAATATACACAAATGTAACCGAAATCTTTCATCCAGCCTCAGCCAACCAAAATCAAGGTAAGATTGCGAAATGTGATCAAACTTCCTCAATTCATGTCAGAACCTTAAACAACCATTTTGAAGCCTCTGAAGACTCTCTCTATTCTCACACAAAAGTGCTGGCCAGAAGACCACATCGCAGTATGATAGCAACGACAAAATAATCGAGTCACACAATCTCAGTTTCACTTGAGATGAAAGAAAATTTTTAAATATGTGAAGGGTCCTCAATTTAGCATAGCCTTTTTGAAGTAATTAGTAAACATGTGATTTGAATCTCAATTTAGGATCAAAAGATATCCCCA
>JAEQML010083958.1:0-10290 GCA_016904865.1 Pissodes strobi | reverse complement strand
GTTTAAATTTACCATTCAATTAACAAAAAGGAAAAATGTGGAAAAATGATTCATTATAAAAGTTTCGCTTATGTCTTGACAAGGTAAAAGAGCAAATCCCGTATTTTTTGCTTGCAAACTAACAAAGATATAACAATAAACAATGAGAGACGTCATGGGTTTACGCCGTAATTAATTCTGACCAACAATTTCATCGACTCTCAGTGTATCTTTCTCTTCGCCTTCAAGCTTAGCTAGCTTTGTTTCTCTCTACGGCTGATGCAACCCATTATATTATTATAGGTTTAGGTTATTATGTACTTCCCTCCCTGAAAAATTCATCTTGTGACAAAAAAGTGGGAGGTACATCTTTTTTTAAGAGCAAATATTTTAATACATCATACACTCTACTATTATTACCGCTTACTGATTTACTCGAGTCGAGCGGTGAATTTCTTTTTGTTTCGTTGAAGCTTGAGCTGTATAAACTTGTGAGTGTACATACGTAATATGTAATATTGTAGAGTATTTTATATTTTTATTTATATACTATTATCCTTCTGTCATGGCTAGTAATTCGGGTTCTGACAATAATTGCTGTGGGGGCATAAATTCAGTTGAAAATAGTATGAAAAACAACTTTTCCTTATTGGATCTAAATAAAAAGATTGAAATAAAGAGGTTGGGAGACCGATGCCGGTTTTAAAATTAGACCAAACTTGTGCGAAGAAAAAGGATGGTCGGTCTTTCACCAGACATTTTAACCACGAAATTTACGCTGGAAACAAATGAATATGTGAATATAATGTAAGGAACTCCACAAACAAGCGAATGGAATTTTACTTTAGGAACTAGGAAACGGCAAAGTCGAGGTACTAACCACCGACAAAGCCATCAAACCGATAACATTTTCGAACTTCTCATCAATTTTTTTTTTAACTTTATTGAAGTAATGAACGTGAACGCGATATATCTACCACGTCGTTTGTTTGCTCCAGTTTGAGTACTATTTTTATTAGGTTATACTTGGAATTAATTAGTAAAAATTACACCTTCTTGCGTATGAAAATTCCGTGGCTTTGAAAATCGTAGTGGTTTTTGCCATTTTCATTAAAATCAGTCCATAATGCCAGAAAAACTATGTAAATACTGCTACGAATCAGTGAGTCGCAAAAAAATTGGCATTCAGTGTGCTTTTTGTGCTCATTTTTGTCACGGTCAGTGTGCGAACATTGTAGGTAAACAACTTGATGCGATACAGATGGAAGGTGTATTCTGGAAATGCGCCGAATGCCGAACGTCGCTCGGAGCCACTAGATCTCGACAATCGTTTGGCGGACCCACATCTATGCCGGTGGTACCAATTCAAACTACCGCTTCCGCATGTGGAAGCTGCGATGACGTCCTGGACTCGGTGCAGGATCTAAAGGATCAATTAAGACAAATACGGGAACAACAGTGTAGTGGCAAGATTAGCGATTTTGAAGAAAAACTGTCAAGATTTGATGAATATATCAAGAAAACAGACAAATTGATTGGTGAAAATACCAAACTTGCCAACAATGTAAGTGAGTTGGAAGCTAGAATAATTGATATGGAACAGATGTCTAGATCACAAAATTTAGAAATACAAGGAATCCCTGAAAAGGAAAATGAAAACCTTTCAACAGTACTGGAAAAGGTGGGAGAATATATTAATTATAAAATTGTTCCCGAGAAAGTAGAGTATGTCCACAGGGTCCAATTACATAAAAACTCCAAAAATAAAATCAAGAATATAATAGTACGTTTTTCCTCTCTAAAAGAAAAAGAAAACATTCTTGCAGCTGCAAAAAGTAAACGCCTTCAAAAGGAAAATGGATCACCTAAAATGAAGATAGCAGGTTTATCTGACAATCTGTATATTAATGAGCATCTAACTATGGCCAACAAAATGCTCTATAAAGAGGTCAGGATAGTAGCAAAGAATAAAAACTATAAATTCTTTTGGACAAAGAATGGCTCCATATACGTTCGAAATAACGAAGCCTCTCGGGTGATTTTAATCAAAAGCAGGGACGCCATACTGAAAATCTGAAAATCGATTTAAAACTTTCGTACATCTAACAACGTAATTTCTCTTACAATGGCTGAACATCTACAGGTTTTTTTTATCAAAACGTTCGAGGGTTGAGATCAAAAACAGTTAATTTCTTCCATAATATCGTGTCTACAAATTTTGACATTGTCTATGTGACGGAAACGTGGTTGAAGAGCGGCGTTTTGTCTTCTGAACTATTTAGTCATGAGTACGATGTCTTCCGGCGTGACCGGAAATGACCGCCCCCATCCCTCTAAGAGGGATGGGGGCGGCGTGCTCATTGCTGTATCGTGCGAATTACAAGCCAGGAGTTGTTGTGAGCTGGAGTCGGATGCTGAGGATGTTTGGATTTCACTGAAAAACAACAATGACGAGAAGGTGTATATGTGCTGCGTATACATTCCGCCAGGTGACGATTATGCTTTTACCGCATTTGCTAATAAATTGCTCACGCTTGAACACATTTTTTCAGAGAAGGTGGTGACCATCGTGGGGGACTTTAATTTATTAAACTTAAATTGGATTTCTATAAATAATGAAAGCTTCTTGCGTCCAACACATGTGGATGACACGATGGTCGACGTATTCTCTTATTTTGAACTTATGCAGTTTAACAATATTTTGAATAACAATGGTAAAATATTGGATTTAGTTTTATGCAATAAAAATTATATTTGTAAATTTGTTCGCTCCGACAACTGCCTGGTGAGTGAGGACCTGCATCATCCATCTTTAGAATTTTCATTTAAAATTTCCACAGTCCACAGTAAGGCCGCTTACCCACCTGAGCCGTTAGATTCTTAACTTTAAAAAAGCTAATTACGATCTTATAAATAATGGCTTGACCGACATAGGGTGGGATAACCTATTTCTTGACAAACCGTTGGACACTATAGTCAATTTATTTTATGCTCAAATAAATAACCTTATCGAGGCACATGTCCCATCTTTTAGGGTTAGAGGCAAATATCCGATTTACTTTAGATCAGAAACTATCAGGATAATTGTGGAGAAAAATAAATGTCACAAAAAATATAAAAAATATGGTGATCAAGCATATTACCACAGGTTTTCCCACCTGAGGCGGAAATCCAAGCAATTGATAAAGATCGATTATTTCTCGTATATTAGGAATATGGAGTTACAAATTTATAAAGATAGCAAAAAGTTTTGGAATTACGTATCTAACAAAAAAAAAACGAGCGTTGCAATCCCTAGGGTTCTACAATACGCGAACTCAAATGTTAATAACGGACAGGATGCATGTGATTTGTTCGCAACATTTTTTAAGAGTGTTTACGTAATTGATAGCGTACGTGGAGTGACATCAAGTCTCGCGAGTGCTGGTATGTTTGTCGAAACTTTAGTAACTGAAAGTAAAGTTATCGAATTAATAAATAATTTAGATTCTAATAAAAGCGCAGGACCCGATGGGATACCGCCTTTGTTTATAAAAAATTGTATGTCTTAATATTATTTATAATATGTCTCTAAGCAAGGGTTGCTTTCCTATAAAATGGAAAACATCTCACGTTACACCGATATTTCAGAGCGGCGATAGAAGCCATGTAGCTAACTATGACCGATTAGTAAAATTAGTATATTCGCTAAAATGCTTGAGAAAATTGTATATGAAAATATTTTTTCCACGGTAAAAAACACTATTATTGAACAGCAGCATGGTTTCTTTCCTAGAAGGTCTTTTGAGCCAAATCTATTATGCTATTCTCAATATATCTGTTCAGCTATGGATAATCAGGGTCAGGTCGATGTCATTTACACCGACTTCAGCAAGGCTTTCGACAAGGTCAGCCATAAGCGACTGGTGGAAGAGACTTGCTGATGTCGGGGTGTGTGGAGTGCTTTTGGCATGGGTTTGGTCGTATATTTGTGATCCGGAGCAGGTTGTTCTTGTGAATGGGTACCAGTCGAAGCCTTTTAGAGCGACTTCAGGTGTCCCCCAGGGGAGTCATCTGGGGCCACTATTTTTTATAATTTATATTAACAATATAAGTGAATGTTTTCTGAATAGTGACTTTAGTTTATACGCTGATCTGAAGATCTATCGTACAATAGGGGCCCCGGAGGACTGTCTCAGGCTGCAGGACGACCAGGATAGATTGCGAGAGTACTGTCATGCCAATGGACTATTTCTGAATTTGGAAAAATGTTGTTCGATTAGTTTTTCTAAAAATATTAATTTAATTAACTCTAACTACAATATTAATGCTAAAATTTTAAGAAAGGTAGATCAAATCAAGGACCTTGGTGTACTTCTGGACAGTAAGTGGTCATTCCGCTTTCACTTTGACATGATTATTGCCGAAGCCAGTAGAATTCTGGAATTTATAATTAGAAGCTGTCAAGATTTTAGAAATCCGAGAGCACTTCTCTCACTTTACTTTGCATTTGTTTACAGCAGACTATCATTTGCCTCAGTGATATGGAACCCTATTTATAAAGTTCATATTAATAGAATAGAAAGAATTCAAAACAAATTCCTTAAGGTGCTGGCTTTTAAAAATAATTGCACTACTAACGGGGTTGCCCGTGAATTTAAAATATTGCCCCTCGCCATGAGGCGAGATATAACAGATTTATGCATAATATTTAAACTTATTAACAATCAAATCGATTCACCGCTCCTCTTGTCTTTTCTAAATTTTAATGTTCCCGCCAGGGTATTGAGAGAACATGAATTGTTTAACATACCGTTCCGAAGAACGGATCTGGGACGCAATACTCCTTTAATTAGAATGCAATTTATTAGTAATAAATATTGTAACGACATAGACATATTTTCTACATCGATCACAACGTTTAAGTCTAATTTAAAACAACTATTTCTTACGCAGGTTTAGTTTAATATAGTTAATCTAAATTATTATGTTATATTTTATGTATGTGTTATTATGGACTTTTTAGGATATTAAAACATCCCAATATAAAATTATTGTAAAAAGCGGATGCCTTTTGGAATATAGTTCTGTAGCATCCTAAAGTTGTAATAAATAAACAAAAATAAATAAATAAGTTTGTAGTTACAATAAACTGTTTTAATGTTACTCTTCATTTCTTTAAGAGCGCAACAATTGCCATTCAAGAGGGCGCCGAATTCTTATGTTTTAAACGGTTTTAACGACTTTTGGGTAAAAATTGGGCGTGGCACCCTCTATTTTTCCGCCTCCGGGGTGTTAGACTCCGGCGGGCATTTTCCACCAGACGAATAAAGTCCTTTTCACCCTGCGCACTCCTACTTAATAAACTCACGAGCCGCCTCTGCTTTTAGGTTGCGTAGGTACTAGTGCAAATCTCACGGAAAGGACCATAAAATTCAAAATCAAAAGTAGACTGCCTGTTATAAATTATAAATTGCTGATTTTAAGCAATCTTATCTTCAAGATGGATTACCAGCCGTAAGCATATTTCTAAACCCAGGACGCCATAGAGCACGAGACGAAATAACGTGCTCCGGTTGGTCATATTACCTTATTAGTGGTGGTGGATATTTTAAGTTGATAATATTGTAAACTAGTAATCCTAATCACAAAAAAAAAACACTCAGTCTAAAGTTTGAACCTGATACTTGATCTTGAAAGATAATTATTATGCTTATTATCTAAACATGTTTTAAAATAATCAGTAAACTTTCAACAAATTTTAGTATAAATGGGCATGCAAACCCGGTAAACGACAACTTGGTCATCCAGTTCGTAGTACCTCAATCGCAAACGGTTACTGGTAACAGGTTCAAACCCTTCAAACTTGGTCATCCAGTTCGTAGTACCTCAACGGCAAACGCTTACTGGTAACAAGTTCAAACACGCCACACCTGGTCATCCAGTTCATAGCACCTCAATAGCAAATGCTTACTGGTAACAGGTTCAAACCCTCGGGTCTTGGTTCAGTTCATAGTACTTGAATGGCAAACGCTTACTGGCATCAAAGTTCACAGCTCCCTAAGTTACGTAAGTGAAAAAGTAAAACAAAGTTAGTCAAAGTGAAGTGAACCTTAATTAAAATGAAACTGAAGTAGGCATACCAATATAAATTAAACGAATTAAAACTCTTAAAATCCAACATAAACTAAAAATACTTTCAAGGAAACCTCGAACTGCTTCAAGGCAACCAAATAGGTCGAGTCCAATCAGTCCTCGACAAATGGTCATGCGCTTCACGCTCTTCTTGTAAATTATATTTGAACATGGTTATTGACATAGGTGCATACGTCAATTTATACTAAACCTGGGCATCCATATACGTACATTTGTTTCGAAGTTAGCGAGTCATTATTCTATACATCACCATCTGAGCTACGCAACCTGAAAGAGCAAAGAGGAACACCCCAAGCAAATAAACTCTGCGACACGAATTGGGAAGCGTCCCAAAAATCGTCTTTGACACGCAAATCGCCTCAAGGGAAAATCCTCTTTGACAATTTTAACCTAATTTCTGTACGGTTCAGGGCTGTTGCCGTAGTGTTTTTAGTCCGTAAAGGTGAGATTTAAAAATATATATATTTTTTTGGCATGCCCTGGGTTAGTTTGGGTTAGATTTTATGATTGTGCTTCTGGATCGAGCGAAGCAAGCGGAGGGAAATGCATGTCGTATGGAAAAAATAGATTAATAAAAAACTGTAATAAGAGCATTAAACTGAACCAAAGTTCCAAAGTAAATAAAATAAATAAGGTTAGAAATAATTCGTAGATCTCAAATATTAAACCACCATCAAAAACTAACTTAAACTAACACAAAGCATGCCAAAAATCTTTTTTTTTAAGTTCACGGAGTGAAAAAACACTACGGCAACAACCCTGAACCGCACAGAGAAAAAGTTAATATAAAGTTAAAATTGTCTAGTTAAAATATCTGCCACCGCCGGCGCCCGCCAGTAAGGAAATCTGATCAATCGGAGCACGCTATTTCGTCTCGTGCTACTGGCGTCTTTGCTTTAGAAATATACCAACCGTAATTATAAACATAGTCTCGAAATGTTAAAAAGAATGAACATTAATTATAAAAATAAATGAAAAAGGTAGGTACAGGATTATCCAACGAGGACTAGACAAGGCGATTTTTTGACTTTTCCTGTACTTTTATAAAAAAAAAACTGAAATAGCCATCTTATGTAATTTTCCCCCGCGAATTCGGATATGTTCAGCAAAAAAACAATTGAACATCAAATAAAAGTGCTAGGGGTCACTTTGATATATTTTTTAATGGAACACCTTGTATATTACTACATTTTTGGACTCTCTAGAAAAATCTAAACACATTTTGTGTATAATATCCTATACATATCTTTAGCTGTTTACCAAATATTGACAGTTAAAAGTCGGGTATTTTGACACTTTGACAGGCTTTAAATCTAAACCACACAAGATCAAAGAAAACGGTTTGCACATTCCTATCTTAAGTTTTCATAAACTATCGAATGACAGTATCTTCGAATTTAACCTGCTTATAAAATTAACCGGAACTTTTAAACCTCCGGTTAAATTCAAAGTTACTATCATCGATAGCTTATGAAAACCCAAGATAGGAATATGCAAACCGTTTTCTTTGATATCGTGCGGTTTAGATTTTAGAGCCTAAATAATATTTTAGACTAAAGAATATAAGAAACACCGAACACTAATCCTCAATACGAAATTGAACTCAAAACACCTAATCAAAACTATTATTGCCATCCCGCTCCTCACATATTCCTATATTCCTAAAATAGACAAACCTACAAAATATAAATATACTCACAAGATCTGAACTGGCGAAACATAGAAAACTACACCCAAATCCATGCAGGGACTCGCAATAGATAGGAAAGAAGAAGGAAGAGGATTCCTATATATTCACATACATCACGCAAATCAGATAGAACTCATCAGAAAATACTTCCCCAAGAAGCATACTTCCTTTTTTCTTTAGATGATTTATTGTCAAATTGTTCCAATTTGTAGACAAAGCTGGAGCTAGAGTACAAAACATATAAAACATATTATAAAAACACAAATAGAACATACAATAAAAAGAAAAACAAAAACCTAACTATACAAAACTTTATAAAATTGTGCAAATTGTACGTGGTCAAAATATTATATAAAATATTAAATATCAAAATATTTAACATCAAATCCTAAACACTAAACATTAAACATGAAATCATTAAACCACTATGTAAGATGCTAAAAATTAAGTATTAATTAAAAAAGTCGTCGACTGCGTATAAAGCTCTCTCCAGTAAGTATAATCTCAAAGCTCTGCGAAATACAGGAAAAGATGTTATTGACTTCAGCTCAAATGGCAGATAATTGTGCATTTTTTTGCATTGTACAATATAGAGCTTTTAACTAACTGAGCGTGGGATTGGTAGATAAACATCATGTTCCGTATTTCTAAGTGGATAGTTGTGAGATGGCCTATCTGGAATGGCAGATACGTGCTTGCGGATTCAGCAAACGGATTCAAATATGAATAAGGAAGGAAGAGTTAATATTTTAAATTTTTAAAGAAATATTGGCAGTGAGTTCTACTGTTTAGTCCCAGCGAATATCGAACAGCTCTCTTTTGTAGTGTGAAAATGCGCTCAAAGTGAGTCGCACAACACGTACCCGAGAATCGAAGGACGTATCGGAGGTGCGACTCAAAAAGAGCTTAATAGACGGTTCTAGCAGTTGACACGTTAAGCTCCTGAAAACAGTTCTTAGCGCAAAACAGGCAGAACTTATTTTTTTTGACAAGGCATCGATGTGCAAGTCCCACTTCAAATGGTTGTCCACAACAAGCTCCAATAATTTCACAGATTCAACGACGTCAGTAGTACAAAAGATTGCAACGTACTTTTATATGACAAAACTTTAGTTTTAGAAACGTTGAGGCACAGGAGATTAGAATCGCACCATGATTTAATGGTAATTAAGTCACTAGATACAGTTCTATGAAGCGCCGTAATCCGGGTTGCTCCAAGTGAAACTAGGATCGTCTGCAAAAAGACAGACTTTACCGCTAATGTCCAGACAAGCAATGTCTTTGATAAACAGCAGAAACAAAACGGGGCCTAGTACTGAACCCTGGGGTACTCCACAATCTATTGGCCTGCAAGAAAACATCGACGTATCAACCCTCATGGTTGTTCAGGTTGGAGTATACATAATTAAAGAGGGAAAGATTTTTAGATACTGTCATTCGATAGTTTATGAAAACTTAAGACAGGAATGTGCAAACCGTTTTCTTTGATCTTGTGCGGTTTAGATTTTAGAGCCTGTCAAAGTGTCAAAATACCCGACTTTTAACTGTCAATATTTGGTAAACAGCTAAAGATAGGTATAGGATATTATACACAAAATGTGTTTAGATTTTTCTAGAGAGTCCAAAAATATAGTAATATACAGGGTGTTCCATTGAAAAAAATATCAAAGTGACCCGTAGCACTTTTGTTTGATGTTCAATTGTTTTTTGCTGAACATATCCGAATTCGCGGGAGAAAATTACTTAAGATGGCTATTTCAGTTTTTTATAAAAGTACAGGGAAAGACAAAAAATCTCCTTGTCTAGTCCTCGTTGGATAACCCTGTACATAACTTAACAAATTAATGAATTTATTGAATTTTCGCATCGAGTTACAGTTTTTTATACTTTACTCTAAATGTGAGTTAATTCGCTAGGTAACGTTTCACCGTTTAATTCAATTTGTGGAATTATGTATCAATTTATTATTTATCATCTACTTTCATTAAAAGAAAATTAATTTAAAACTATATCAAGAATCAAAACTAAAGTTATCATAAACAATGAAAACAGTCTAATTTTATGTACAGGTTGGCTCGAATTCGAATCTATGTATGGGGATCTCGAAAACCTCACAATATGCCATTTAGAAAGTTTTAAAATTCTGAGTATTTCCGAAGATATCCGAAAAAAAAACCGAAATTTTGAAAAATCGGTATTTTCTTCCTGGGTTTATTTAAAAACGGAATTCAAATTGAATTGCACTTTTGCATTGTTACTTTTTCCGTTGTATGCAAAATTGGTACCTAGTTTGGAATCCGACGCGACGACGCACGGTGGCGGTGGTTCACGCCTAAGAAAAAAATAGTTATTTCTCTCTTGCAAAACTAAAATAGTTTGTAATCAGTTTTAACAGAGCCATAATCCAGAAATCCCGGATGATGACAGTCATTTCTTGACTCGTAATTGTTTGAAAGATATGGAACTTCAAAAATCAACTTTGCCTA
>MU197548.1:191-10291 GCA_016904865.1 Pissodes strobi | reverse complement strand
ATTTTTAAAACAGAGAAGCAGAATTCGCTCATCATGATTTTTTCGATCCTCATGGCTTTTTTCAAACATATACATTCCCACGTAAATACTTTCCATTTTCCAACTCTCGCCAATTTCGGGAGGGTTGGGGCAAAAAAATGTGTGCAGAAAATTCAATCAAAATTAATTAGTCTTTCCGACAGCAAAATTTTGAAAAATCACTTATTTGACATATTAACTCAGAATCGAAAAATCAGAATGCCAAACACGTCAGCGGCCCCCAAGTGTTGGTTAAAAACGTACCAAATCTCAAATTTCCACGCGCAACCTTTTTCGAAAAATGGTAAATGTTTGAAAATTAATTTATTGATAAATGACTACGGCAATTTAAAAAAATAGATGGTATACAGTCTTCTTTTAGCCGTGGTTTTACCAAATCTATTGTAAAAAAATTACCAGTGTTTGAATCTTAAATTTTGGTACTTTTTATTATACTCTCTTCTGGAAAATGAGCTTCACATACTTTCGTGTTGTTTGTGGGCTCAAAGTTATCTCGAGGTATAGCTTTTAGTCATTTTTGTCGTAAACTTACGTCCTTTGGGATACCGAAAACACAGATAGTTTCCATTACAGCCAGGAATACAACACTTTTGAGGCATACTTACACTAAGCATCAGTTACCACAAAACTAGCCGAAACCGAGAGAAAAACATGCTATTAAACACAAAACTTATCAACTGTGCTGTGAACAAATCGGCCTAGCGGCCCAAAGGCAATAAGTCTTGAAGTCCGATATATATGGTTTTATGTATTTAAAAACACGCCTAATAATATAAATTGTATACCTAAATATACAACGGAATATTAGGTACATGGTGCTTTTTCTTATTATTGAAGATAAAGGGTAGGTTTAGACTGGCTTAATAATTTATAGTGAATTTTAATGCTGTAGCGAATTTCTTTTGTCGCCCTCGGTTTAAAGGGTGTGGCATTAAATTATTTTTTTTAAATAAAACACCCTGTAAGTTTTTTCATTTTTAAACTAAATTAGTTTAGAACAGTTTATATATTCGTAATATTACACAAAGTGCTTTTACAAGTCAATATAAATGAAAATATATGAAATGCACAGTTACATGATTTAAACTTAAGTATTAACTAAAATTAATAAATTATATAGGTACATACACAGTAAAATTATAAAATTTATACATAATTAAAATCTACAGACACTCAATGTGAAATACTTATAATAGACACACAATATGTATAAAACACAGTTAAATTAGATTATTAAAATTGTTATTGAGGTACTCTTCAAATGAATAAAAAGACTTTGTTAATAAATAGTTTTTGATTTTTTTAATATAAGCTTGTTTGTTAAGCGCCCTAACCTGCAATGGCAACACATTATAGAAACATATCCCATGATAAACAGTTCCCTGGCAAAATATTCAGATTGCTGAGTAGAATACTGATGTATATTACTGTGAGTTAAATATGATGGTAGATTATGTTTGATACAAGTCAAACATTGCAAGATGAATACACATGGGAAAGTGAGAATGGCAAGTTCATAAAAACAGTGTCGACAACAGTCACGGTACCCCAAACCAGTCATCCGCCAAATATCTTCTCCCCATGAGCAGAGTGGCCCCAGTTTAGCACAGCATATGACATAACAGAGCTAAAGCAACCATTATAACCCAACAACAAAACTTCCCCCGATACGGACCCGGATAGATTTCTCATCAAAAAGGTTATTTTTGATAACTTAGGTGCCAGTGGAATAATGTGGTTTTCCTAAGTGAGACCAGAGTCGAGAAATACATCCTGTGGCAGATCTATTTGAGAGCTTTAAAGTGAAAAATTTAGATGCTGTGTTTTTGGAGCATTAAGGTTTAGCTTGTTTGCTATAAACCATTCCCTCATTTTACTCTCTATTTCCTCTGTACTGGCGATTTTCCGTTTCGCTGGTGATGATGCTGCAGTAGAGTAGTGTCATAAGTAAACAGGATCAACTTATGCTCATGTGCACTGTCTGTAAAATAAGGCAAGTCATTTACATAAATAAGGAATAAGAGTGGGCCCAGAACTGATCCTTGTGGCACTCCATGATGTAATGGCTGTTGATCAGATACACTAGCATTGCATGACACATATTGGAGTCGGCCATACAAGTATGACCTGATAAAGGCAATGCTCTCTGGATGGAAGTTGTAGTAGGAGAGCTTGCTTAATAACATTTCATAAGATACACAGTTAAAAGCCTTTGTCAGGTCAAAGAATGGAGCATACGTGTCGAAGCCCATTTCCAGACCAAACTCTCAATAGCCAGTGTAGTTGACCTGTTACTCCTGAAATCACACTGACCCTGCATAAGGAGATTGTTATTTTCAAAATATTGGTACATTTGATCCTTCTTGAGTGATTCTAGAATCTTTGAGAAAATTGGCAGCAGTGATATTGGGCGATAGTTTGACACATCATCAACTGAACCTTTGTTTTTATATATTGGTATTACTTTTGCCACCTTATAGAATGTAGGAAAAATGTTTTCTTTTATGCAGGCATTTAAGAGATTTGTCAATGGATAAATGATAATGTTTTTAATTGTTTTAATGAGTTGAACGTTAAGATCAAAACAGTCTTTGCTCTTTTTATTTTTAAGAGAGTTTATTTTATCCCTAACCACATTGAATGTCACATTATGAAATTTAAAAGAGGCAGTGGTGAATCTACCAGGAGTTAAAAATGTAGAAAAATTGGTTGCGAGTGTTGGTAATTCAGAGACTATACTTTCTGCAATGTTAACAAAAAAGTTATTAAAAGTTTGAGCAGTTTGATTTTTTGAAGAAGTAGATGTAGTATTTTTTGAACTAATTAAACCCCACATTGCTGCCTGCTTATTTTCCGAGATCTTAATAAAGTTGTCATTTGCAGCTTTTTTGGCTTTGCACAGCTCTCCCCAATAGGACTTTTTATACTGAGTCAACTCTTACTTGGAAACCATAGTAGGGTGCTGTAAATGAATATTATGTAGCGCTTGTAACCTTTCCCTCATGTTCCTAAGACGCTCACCAAACCATGAAGGTTTGTTTTCTTTAGCTCCCGATTTAAAGAGTTTAGATTTAATAGGGAAACTTTCTTCCATAGCATTATATATCAAACTGGTGAAGGTTTCACATCTGCTGTTAATATCTCGATCAGTATTGAGAATGGAGTTAAAGCTCATTGATTCAACAGCATGGTAAAAATTGAACAAACCTTCATCAGTGATTGGCCTGTAATTTACCCCAACCCCACCCCCCTAGCCTGCCCCAATGACTCAAAGGTAGACACAATTCCTGTATGGTCCGATAAAGCATCAAGATCAATTGGCTCAGAGGTAAAGTTATTAAGGTTAATATTTGTATAAATATTATCAAGACAAGAATTATATCTAGTATTGAACTGTACAGTTTTATACAACCCATATGAAAGTAGCAGGTCTGCAAGGAAGGCTAACCTATGGTCCGCCGAGTCCAAAAAATGTATGTTGAAGTCCGTCAGTTAAAATGATATTTTTTCTACGAGCGTGCGCAAAGTGGCTACTTTGCGCACGCTACTCAGTGCGCGAAGTAGTACTTTCCCGCACGCTATGCGGGAAAGTGTGCGGGAAAGTAAAATTTTCTAAAATCACCAGAGACAAGAACGTGTTCATATACCTTTAGAAACTTTACACTTTTGGACTTTTTATGCAATATAAGAAACCGTTTTAAGTCATAATTATACTCTTTTCCCTAAAAATTTCCGTTATTCGCGATATTGTAACTTAAACCAAAAACCATATATTTTGAAATCCTCGGTATAGTAGTAAACAATTATGTCAAGCAACAATACTTATAATTGTCAGATTGACAGATTTTAAACAAATCTAGGTGTAAAACGAAGTATCCCAAAAACAGGCTCTTTTCTCTCAAAGCTTCCGTAATTCGCGATATTACAACTTAAACCAAAAACCATATCTTTTTAAGTCATGTCAGGTCAACAATAATATTCATGTAAAGCAACAGTAGGTATAATTGACAGATACTTTTTCTTTTATTTAAATATGGGTGATTATTATTCTGTGCTTGTTTGGACTGCGCTCGTAGAAAAAATATTGTTCCTAACACTTGCGCAAAGTGACTTTTCCGCACTCGACTGATTGACAGAACTCCGCTTCACGTCGTTCGGTCAACATCAGTCGCGTGCGGAAAAGTACCACTTTGCGCACTTGTTAGGAAAATAACTATTTTGAAATGTCTAGTGAATCAAAAACATTGGTCAAGATATGCATTAAAATATGTTAGAAAGACTCCGGAGATTTCACAATGTATTTCCTCAGATAACTGGGACACCTGAAGCTCAGTAGCCTCAATATCATCTCTCAACAACACTGCAACTCCGCCATGAAGCCTCACAGTCCTGCAAAAACCCGCAGACACCCTGTACCTAGGAAATGTTAGTGAGAATAGTTCAGCAGATACAAGCCAGTGTTCATTCAAACAAATACAACTATAATTACCTTCTTTGAAGAGTACCTCAAACTCTAAAATTTTGTTACGAATACATTGTACATTTGCATGCAAAATCTTTATTTACAATTATTTACAATTTAATTTCTTGTTTGGTTTACCCGATTCTGGAGAAGTGCATTTCCATTCCGGCGCTGTACCAAAGAGCATATAATGTAAAGAGAGGACAGTAAGACAGAGCAATCAAATTAGAGAGGGATAGATGAGAACTCCGATTTAAAGGGCGCCTCGTATGTTATCGGATTATATCGGACACAATCGTCAAGCAAGGACGATCAGCCAACACAATGGGATAAATATATCCCGTAAAGGTCAAGTTTAGATTTATTAGGGAGACGTTTGGTTTAGTTTTTTAATTCATATTGTGTAATCGAAATTAGGTGTGTAAACTTTAATTATGATATGTAACACAATTCATTTAATAGAATCTTTTAATAATCACTCAGTAAAATTTTGCTTATCTGCAATACATGCATTTTTCATGGCTTTTCTCAAAAAATCCTCGGATTTCTGATAAAACATTTATTGTTTTAATTTCATTACTAAATATTCAGATAATTCTACTCTAAATAATTAAGCTTCAAACTCACTTTCGCGAATTTCGCATTTTTTGACATAAACTGTCATTTTCAGCTTTAAAATTATTCGCGGTGAAAAATTTTATTTTTTTACGAACTCTACCATAATTGTGAGTTGACATCAAATTTCTTGACTGCTTTGCTATATTTATTTGTTTATTCTATTCAGGCATTGGGTTCTTTAGTTAAATTGTAGAATAGATACTTTGACCATTGGATAATAATATTAATTATAATTTTTTTCGGTGGAGATATTATTTTATGTTCCGTTTGCGTCCTTTTGGTAATTATCCTAAAATTACGAAATACCCACCAGCTAAATAACACCAGAAAATAAAATTTTCGGTTAGAAATATATTTTTAAAACGCGATTTTTGCAATTTAATTGCAGAAATGAGATTAATTGAGCCCATTCTAGACTTAAAAATATATTACTAATCTGCTTACATCTTCCGGTACTTGGACCTAACCTATAAAACCTATTCTTAAAAAATTTCGCGTCAATGAGTATGGACCAAAACTTACATTCGCGCGAAAAATCAACAACTGTCAAAAAAGGCGAAATTTGCGGAAGTGCATATGAAGTGAGATTCCAATAGAATTTACTTTTTCGTTGGTTTATCTACATATTAAGAGTTTATCCCCTCTATGTTTTGAATGAAACTTTCCTTTAAAATAATCGAAAAATATTGATTACACCTTTTTAATTTAAACTGAAGGAAATTCTTGTTTGATTAATTAAAGGTTTTAGACGTCCTGACTAAATTTTGATAAAAATTCGCCGGAAACATTAAAAAACTGAATTTTATCACATTTTTTAATTAAAATAAGTTGAGCACTGGGATTTTAAGGAAATGCAAAAATTTAAAGAAACTCAGAGAATTTCAATGAAAATCACTGTATATAAAATTTTATCTTAGCAGAAAGTATTAGATATTTAGTAAATTTTGTCCTCATTTTCGTTATTTGGACCCACTGTAATGAAATCGATTATTCGCCATCTTGTTTGACTTAACGTCAACATCGCCCGCCTTGATAAAAAGTTACATCCGGCAACGTCGCGATATCTCCGAGTTAAAGGGACGAGGTCATTGAAACCGCTGACGAAAGATCAAAGGAAATTCGCCGGCTGTCTTCTCTTTACATTATATACTTTTTGGCTGTACATTCAAAAAATTATTCACAACAGTGCCTGTCGGCCACAGGTTGGCATTGAGATACTCATTTTTCTTTCCATAAGGAATCTCCAGTTTGAAAGAGCTTTTTCTGGTAAGTTTGGTCTTCATTTTGTCACATCGGCAGCCTATCTCCAAGTGATTGTCCCGCAAGAAGTTTACTATGTCTTCAGGCTCAACCTCTGGAGCAAAACCTGAAAGAAATATATATGCCTTTTTTTCAGCTATTTTGAGACCAGATTTAACCCCACTGGTTCCAAACAAAGGTTTAAGACGGGTTTGTTGAATCTTCTTGTTTTTGGCTCGCCTCTTTCCATGTGCCAGAGTCCATCCTGACTCGCCGTCGTCCGAGTCTTCTGAAACGGGAGGTTTATTTGGATTTACTGGATCTGTGTCAACAATAAAAACATCGTCATTCTTCTCTGAGGTTATATTTATTTGTCGTTTTTGAAGTTCTGGCTGTGGCTTACGTTTCGTCTCCGGATGCAGCCTGCCTTAGGCACGATGGATGAAAGCAAACCTGACACTTCACACAAATTGCTGGGGTTTCGCAGCTTTTTTTACAATGTGCACATACACTTTTTGGTTTATTTTCAATTTTTCCCTCTACAAAAATCGGTGGCATTGGTTGCGTCGCCATCTTGGGTTGTAATCACCCAGCCTTTATCCAAAGAGTGTTTGATAGTTTTGAAAAGCTAATTTTTCAGGGAATTTAAAAATAAAAAATATACGGCTCTAGTTTAAAAAATTGACTTTATTGCCACATCCTGTATACCGAGGGGACAAAAAAATCGTTATTTCATTAAAATTCGCTATAATTTATCAAAACTTACCTTTTATCTTCAATAAAAAGAAAGTTGATGAGTGTTCCATGTGTAAAAAATACTCTGTACAAGTTTCATGCACTTAAAAGCACATAAATAGTTCCTATTTCAAAAAAAATGCAAGAAAATAACACTAATTACCGCAGCCTTTACGGCAAATTTGCATGCTAACCGTTTGTGTTGCTTCTTCTTTCTGTTTCATCCTTCAGATGATGCGCTGTTGCTGGCTCTATAAGGAAAGTCTTATTTTAGGAAAGTGCACGAACAAGGTAGTAGCATTAGATAATTGAATTAATGAATTACAAAATACCACATTATAAAAAGAGGAAAGAACATCTTATGGAGATATGTTTTTACATTATTGGAGAAAATAGTAATATTCGCTGCTGTCGTAGTAGTCTGGCAACGTTGCAACCAATTGCGCCTCGATCGCGATTTCCCTTCCACCTGCAAGCCCTCCTTCTACATCTTCTCTCCGAATCGCAAAGGCCCACATGCATGACGTCACAAGCTAAAATTTTGTCACCACTTTGTCCTTTTGTAGAGGTGTTGTTAGAAATTTTCACTCCAAAAATTATAACCTTTGTCTAAAATTTGTTTCTATGTGTCTATATTTGCAAATTAATTTTTGAGAAAATATCAAATGTCTATGTCAAATAAGTGCATTATTTACTTTCTCATGAAATAAGTCAAATAAATGTATTCGTTTTTGACTGACGTTTTTTTTCAGTGTACATCGGAAAGTATGGAACGCAGCTCAACTACAACTCTTCCGAAATAACAAATACACCTCGAGAGCCGTGAAATGTTTCCGATTTAATATCGCATTTATTATGTTCAGCTGGAAAAGAACACAATGGAAAACAACTCGAAAATGATTTAGGAGCCCGAAAGATGCTGTTGAATTATTTAGTGTGTTTTTGGCTATGTCAATATTTTACCTGGACATGAAGGCCTAGAGAGGGCTTAATGCGAGATTAATCACACTTTGGACAGCATGGTTATTAGTCAAGAGCAGTCTTGCTGGGTTAGTTTGGAGATAGGATTAGTTCCGTCTAAGCAGTAGGACAATTTAAAGGTAATTAATTTGAAATAAATTCGAATATTTATTATTTTGCTTTCGCGGTGGTTGCTTTAATAATAATCCATCATTTTCAATACAACATTATGTTTTGTATAGAGTCTATTTAAATTTTCTTCACTGACATATTTGGGCGTCAAAATAAGCAATAATTTTTTCTCCTATTTCTCATATCTCCGTAAAACTCAGGAAAGTCCATTTGAGTTATTTTAATTGGTTTTCCATCTCCCCTATATCCTATACGGTTTAGTCCCCCTGCTACTAATCTACGGAAACCTCGAAAATAGAACTAGTCGATGTTTTATTGCAAATATAGTTGGTAACTATATATAAAGTGAGCATAGAGGTGTTTTCCTGATACAGAGATGCAATCTTTTATTTATGCTCTTATTGCCAACTATAAAAATTAGGGTGCTAATTACCGCTAAACACTGAACTAATATCCTTACAAAGCGGAAACAAAACGTAACAAACCGGTTCGACTTATTCGAAATTTATCACTTGGACAAAACGTGACAGGGCAAAAAAGGTCTTGTCAACGTTTGGGTAGTACGATGGGTGTGGGGTGGAAATGATTTATACGCGGACGGGCGTAACGCAGCCGTCGTTGTTTCTCTAAATTATTTATGTCCTTGCACACCTCCCTCTTTGGGGGTTGCTTTTTTTAGGGCTAGTACAAACTGTCATTTAAAATATTTGACCTTCCTTATATTTTGGAGAAAATTCAGCCAATCGATGTATTTTTTCTGTAGAATTCAAAAAGTCACCAAAAAAACATTTGAACTAAAAAAAGAGAGTTACGCTATGCACAGGGTGTTTTTTTTTTAATGGAACATACCACTGTTTGCAAGAGAAGCAAGAAGAAGATTTATTGCAATTTTTGTATAGAAATATGTCCGGCAATACAATGCTAAGGATAAAAACAACTATCTCAGGAAAATAAGACTACATCATAGCAAAAAAAAATTCACAAAATTCTACTAATAAAAACATAAAAAACAAAACCACTAATAATTTAAGTGTTCAATGTGACCCACGTTGTTCTGTTGTTCTGGAAACTAGATCGAAAAACATGTGTCTAAAACTGAAACGTTGGGCCTATTGAGTAGTCGAGCATAGGTTTCAACTCGCCCAATCCATTTATTATAGCGTAGGTTTAACAAGTGAACAACATCACGCACGGCATGCGGACGCGCTCCATCATGTTGCCAAATTAAATTTTGATATTCTGCCACTGGTAAATCTTCAAAAATGTTTTTCAAATTCGTTTTCCAAGAACTCATAGTATCTTTGTCTATTTAATGTCCCGTTGAAAAATATTGGACCCAATTTTTTTGCCACTCCAAACATGAATAGAAGTTCTCCCTTGGAATTTAACAGTCTGAACCAGTGAGGACTAATATGTCTATTAAATACTCCCGATGTTGTAAATGTAAAAGGATTAAGCATAGAGGACAGTGAAGTACCTAGGAGTCACTCTGAACGCGAAGCTCACATTCAAGGATCAACTCCAAAACACCAGGAACAGAGCAGCAGCAAGAGCAATCTACCCATATATCACGACGCACTCAAGACTGGAGAGGGACATTAAGATCAGACTGTACAACTTCTGCGTGAGACCAATAGCCATGTACGCCGCGAAGGTCTGGAGCTCCGCAGTAAAAATCAACATGGAGAAACTACTCACGCTGGAAAGAAAACTTCTACGGACGATCATGGACTATAGATAGGACGAACAGACAACTGTATAGAGAAACTAGGGCAAGGCCGCTAGAACAGAGATTCCAGGAGACAGCTGCGAGATTCTTTAGGTACACGACGAGGACGCAGGAACTAACCGCGAATATAGGAAGGACGATCGTAGAGAAGATATCATACAAGGATTAGAACCCTAGGATCGACAC
>JAEQML010083955.1:0-10291 GCA_016904865.1 Pissodes strobi | reverse complement strand
GCATCACTAGTACTGTGACGAATCTCATTATAGCACTATTGTTGTAATAGACACTCTTACGGAACTATTTTTGTTATTGTAATATTTATATTGCTAAATGAAAGTAGATCAAGTATTATTAGAATAAATAAGACCCGCCTAATAATCTTCCTTATTATTTTAAAAACCGATGTCAATAGAGCGGTTTTCTGCCTCCAAAGCTTCTTACCATCTCTCCATTATACAAATAATGCGAATTGATAGTAAAAATGGAAAATTATTCTATATACCACTAACATAAGAAATGCAATATTTTTCTCTAAAATGATCTTATGCCTTATGTTTTGACAAAGTAGGTTTGCCGGGGAATACATATCTAAAATTTAAGTAAGTGGTGTTATTTTTATAAGCTCGCAACTTTGTACCCTTGCGTACATATTGTAAAACGGCGCTGATCCACATGGTAGTAATTTTGGCTAACTTTAGTTTGTGTTAATTTTGATTTGTTCCGCTTAGCTTAACTTGCTGTTACAATAGTTGTATATAGTTAACTTACTTTTACCAATCTATATTCGAACCTGTTTCTATATTACTTGCTTTGAAAAGGAAGAACATTTCTGCGGTGAGCCCCGTTTATGTATAGTATATCTAAAACATTAAATTACAGCTAATTCTAAAGTGCAATTCTTTTTCTGCCAAACGTATATTTTTTAAATAAGATAAGAAAATTGCTTTGGGTATCATGCAGCAATATCGAACTGTTCTAAATGTAGTTATCGACTCCATAAAAACATTTCATACAATATTGTCAATTTAATCCATTTAACTGTTGATCCCTGTCCACCCTGCTATCCTTTACTATATCTAAATCTACCTTGCTACTAAAATTGATTTTATCGATCCCAAAAGCCCCGAAACCGACTCATTGGATTCTGTCAATATATATCATATATCTGCCTCATCTGCCGGCTCAACTGCGTTTTCCATTTTATTAAAGAAAAATGCTCTGTATATAATTAATTATTTCTTCATTTATTTGTGT
Organism: Pissodes strobi; assembly: GCA_016904865.1. Taxonomy (NCBI): domain Eukaryota; kingdom Metazoa; phylum Arthropoda; class Insecta; order Coleoptera; family Curculionidae; genus Pissodes; species Pissodes strobi. Next base: position 9,270 of record JAEQML010083955.1, on the reverse strand, counting down.
ATTTCTCATAAAAAGAAGTTTAAAAAATGAGGACGTAGTAAGTAAAATATTTCCAGTTCCACGTCACCTTCTACCCTTTGGCAGGTATCTGGTATTTTCTTCGCAAAGAATTTGACTAAAAAGATTAATATACACATTTTTATTTCCTCACAACTCGCTCCTTTTTCGTGAGGTATATTGTTCAAAAGTAATCCGTCCTGCTTTTTTTTCTGAAGACAAATGTACTTGCACCATCCCAAGTTCGCAAGGCATACAAGTAATTTTTTTTTCTTAAACCTTTCTTGACATTTTTGTAATTTTGCGTTGTTAGTAACTCAGTACAATTCGCTTGACGCAAGCAATAAACACGATTATAATAATAGTTGTAAAACATACCAGACAAATTCTCTTATTTAACAATGTTTCGAAATTAAATAAAATATAAAATATGTCATTTAAAAGTGAGTAAGTACTATTAGGAGGAATTAGACTAGTTACCTATGCCATTCATCAATTACACTAACTTCACTATCGAGATCGATTTAAAAAGGAAAACTAGCACACATTTCCAAGTATAAAATGCACTTTTCATTGACGCGGCAATAACAACTGGGAACTTTTTGTTTGTGGCGCGTTTTTCTCGCTTCGTGCGCGCCTTGAAACTAAACGTTCGTCGATGCTGGCGTGAGATAAACTACGAACAGCACGCCGCCGCCGGTAACGTCGCTGACGCCGGTAATTTTGCCGTCAAATGCTGAAATCTCCTGGAATTGTGGTTTCAGGTTATGCGATTTGCGACCTTACACGGTGGTCTTCGAGTCCCAATTATGTCTATCAATTTTAACATAAAACTGATAGTTTACAAGTTTTCGTCTGACTTCGACTACGGATAGGTATTTACTGAACTAGAGAGGAAAGTTAATCCTTAAATAAGGATCAGTTTATTATCAATCTATATTATCTGCTAAGCTTAAATACATTAAGCAACTATTTTTAAATTTTTTTTGTGGTGACACCAATATTAATCTCTTTGGAACAGGTTCTATCTGTCAAGTTTACCTACATTTTTTGTACCGATTTGGTTATACAAAACAAATATGTTCTATAACGAGACCCAAAAGTGGTACGTTTGGATCATTTCTTCTAAAAAGTAAAAAAGAAGAATATCTTGACACACCCAACAAATTTAAAAAATTATATTGCGGATCATTTTCTAATATTGATTTAAATATAGAGTCTACGAATAACTGCTAAAGTATTAAAACAAATTAATTATCAAAATATAGAAATTACAATATATCAAGAAAATTGGAATGAGGTGACAACATGCCAAAACACAAACCTAGACTTTAATAAGTTTATAAATAAGTTGTCGGATCTGATTCATGACTGGACAGAAATGAAAATATTGAACAAGAAACAAACTGGAAATGTAAAGACAATGTCGAAAACTAAAAACAAGGACTATACAGATGACAATAAGTTGAATATTATTAGAAGAGATTTCTATAGCAAAACGGAAACAAAATTTACCGGAAGATACTAAATCTTCACTCCGCAGGATTAAAAAGCAAGAGAAAATTAAGCCTTATATATAAAGTAGGTGTTGTATACTCAAGAACTTTTGGAAGATGATCCTGACCGCCACATCGAGTTTTCTGAGATCATGATGAATAAAATTGATAAGTTTAGTATGCGAATTTTAAAAACCAAATAATACTGTTTAATGATGAATCGATTTTTTGTTTAAATGGGCAAGTGAACAGACATAATTGTAGGTTTTGGAGTAGATCTAACCTCCACTGCAGACATAATTGTAGGTTTTGGAGTAGAACTAACCTCCACTGGATCGAAGAAGTACATAGGCAGCATTCACAGGAATTCAACGTTTGGGCAGGGATTCTCGGCAATAAAATTATTGCACCATTGGAAACTTAACGAGTCAAAAAGTACTTACAACTACTGAGAAGTTCAAATTGTAAGAATTGAACATTGACATCCATCAAATATGGTTCCCATTTTGAACATGAAGTTCGACAATTTTTGGACGAGATATTCTCAGAAAGCTGGATTGGATGAAGAGGATCGATAGAATGGCCAGCACGCTCCCCGGATATGAGCCCCATGTACTTTTTTATTGGGGACATTTGGAAGATAAATTATACATGAACATACCACTAAATTCAGATCAATTGAAACAAAGAATTCTATACGAATCCGGTTTTATGTCAGACTTGGATATTGTTTGGCAAATAATGGCCAATATTTTGAACACTTAATAAGTTAAGTCTTTTATTTTCTCCAAGTTTTTCAACTTTAAAGTATTATGATTGTTTTTAGATTATATACGGAAGTATTTGACTTTTGTATTATTTCGTGTTTGTTAGTGTCTTTTTATAAATATAATTAGACGTTGAAGTGTTGATTCGCTGCTGCTTCCAAATCCTACTGGATATTTTATACTTCATAGTTCTAACACAATTTTATTAGAGTTCTGATAATATCAGTAAGTGTACTACATTTCAGAATTACAATTTTGAACATAACAGTAAGGTTTATTTTTTTTAATTAAAAAAAAACAATAACTATGGAAATAAATGAACAGCCCCTCTAAATTAATTGTCATCGTCCTATCACAATGATTTCGCGAAATATCCTTCCGATATTTTTGAATGAAATGTTAATGTGTCATTTTACCAAAAAGAATGGAATGAAAATTTGTTATTATAGGGTTATACTAATTTCAAAATGACAAATCGAATGGGATGAGAAGCAATTATCATTTCAAATAAAGTCGAGGGTTTTATCGGAAAAACTATAAAACTGGCAACGTTACAAATATTATTTTTATGTTAAGCAGTTGCTGAGATATTTGACCGTTCCGGTTCTTTTGGATACTCTGTATAAGCTAATGCCTACAAAGTGAAATGAATCTGAAAGAAGAGGCGAGAATGTTTGAAGCGTCAGAGGAAGAAGATTTATTACGTGAACAGCAGCAAGAATTTTACGAAGACAATGAAGAAAACTATAACTTCGAGTATCTGCAGATGATGATATAATTAAGTACTTCAACTTTTGGTTTGAAGTTAGTGCGAACTACATCGGCATATACAAATAATCATTTGGAAAGTTCATCATACATCGAAAACTTGCCAAACTCGAAAGCACAAGTGTATTGCAAAGAATGCACGAACTCCATATGAAAGTTGTAATTTGCTTATAAGAAACGAATCGATCGAAGAAATTGCAGCTTACACAAAAATGTGCTTACACAATATTCGAAAGAGTTACTCCCATGAACAAGATATTTTAGACATTGATACGGATGAGATAAAAGCATTATTGTATGTACATGGCAAGAGTCTTGAAAAAGCGGTGTACAAACCTATATAATCAATGGAACGCTGACTATAGTAATGGCAATATCGAATAATAGATTTTATTTATTACTTCGAGCTTTACTCTTTGATAATATTTCCACAAGAGCTGAGTACTAAACCTTAATAAGCTAGCTCTAATAAGAAATATATTTGAGACGTTTGAAGAAAGATGTCAAGCCTGCTCACAACTGATGGAAATTTTACAATTCATGAAATGTTGGAAGATTTCCGTGGCAGTTGCAGCTTCCGGCATTACATCCCTAGTAAGCCAAACAAATAAAAAACAATTGCCTTGGCTGATAGTCGTGTATTCTATACAGTTAAGATGAATATTTATGCTGGACAGCAACCTGAGGGTCCATTTTGTGTTGGTAATAGTCCAGCTAGTGTAAAGAAATGATTGGACCGATTTTAATTCTGAGCGAAATTTAACATGCCGATGTAAACCAGTTATCGGTTTTCATCGGTTCCTTTGGCAGAAATACTCAAGAAGCAAAGAATAATTTTGGTTGGAAGTTAGGAAAAACAAGCGCCAATTTCCAGAAAATTTCTTGTAACTAAAGAAAGATCTATCTGCAGCAGTACGTTTGGGTTTCGTCGAGATTCTTTATCAATTTCTCACTCCCCCCACCCCCAAAATGTCATTCTTTTGTCAACATGACGACATTGATGATGAAAGTGGTGAAGCACAGGGACCAGTAGTAATTACTTTTATAATGAAAATAAGTCGATAATTGACTCTGTAGACCAACTCAAAAGCTTACATGTAGGTCGGCTTTATTAACTGTTTTCTTTAGTATTCTAAACATCGCAAGTATAAATAGTATCATCCAATTTAGAAAACATGTATTGGTTGGAAAACCATGACAGGAATATCAAAAAACTTAGCAAAATTATTGGTTATCCTACATATGCAACGAAGAGCATCGCAAAATGTACAAACAATAAAGTACTTCGTACTTGGGCACAAGAGAACCCTGTTCCGGAGGACAGAAAAATTATTTAAAGCAGTTTGTAAAGAACATACCATTTGTAGTAAATGTGGACGCGATGAAAGCCCAGAATCTGAGTAAATTAGCATTTTTCCGAATATACATGGCTGCTTTAAGTAAATTTTCTTTTTCGGTTTAATTCGACTTATTACCTGTTCTATGTTTTTAAATAAAGCGTATATTTTATTTTGTTAATAATGTGATGTTTATGACAATATTTTAAGAAAATGTAAACATGTAACACATGTAAAATGGTTAATTTTTTGTATAGGAGATAACCCTTCAGATTCACCTTTCTCAAAGATAACTCAATTAAGGCTTTAGTGCAAAATTAAATGAAACAACTAGCTGTGAATTGGCTAGGCACCTGCTAAGTGAGCCCAATGAAGCTGCAGCAGAAGATTACCTGGTTATGTCTATGAAGAACTTACGTGCTAGCTGAGGAACAATCACTACATAAAAGACTAAGCGAGACACTTATGCAGATGTTATGAAGAGGAGGACGAAACAGTGAAATATCTGCTTTCCAGCTGCAACCCTGTTTCGGAAGTAAGGGAATCTATTTCGGAAGATTGGGAAGAACGTTGGCCAGCTATAGTATACATAGCTTTTCTAAAAATAGCCTCCTCAAACAACATCGCCGCATTTTTTCAACACTAGGTCTAGGCTAAGAATTGGTTGGTCAGTGAGGGATGTATAAGTGTTGGGATCTTTAGCCACCATCCTCTTCCATAAATATAAGTTTTATATAAATATCTCACTCGTAAGATTCCCGGAGGATTGCGAACGATAATAATTTGACAACTATAATGTCAGCTTCTGTACTTAGTATTGTGTACTAAGTATACAGCCTCTTAAGCTTATTTTTATTTTCTCAAATCTTGAAAAATAAAAAGAACGAAAAGTTGAGAACTAGTCGAAAAACGTTTTGCTAGCATATTGTAATGAAAAGAATAGTTCTGATTTTGAGGCCTGAATCCAGCCTTATTTCAGATTACGAATAAAATTTTCACGCAAGTCTCAAGCAATGAATGACTAGAATAATTGCTCAGTTGCTGTCACGTATAATAGAATAGACACAGCTAATTAAATTAATGAATTTCTACATGCTTTCGCGGTGTCACCACTACTACATCTAATCCTTTAGGCTTTAAAGTCCCAGTTCTAATTTCTAGCGTCCAGAAGAATTCATAAGTGAGGTGCTTCTACTGCTTCACATAAATTATAAAGATTTTAGGTATATTTTTAAAATGAGGGTTTTTGTTTTTAAAAATATATAGGGGTGTTCCAGTTTAAAAAAATCGTAATGTCAATATCGTAATATTAATGCAAATGCTTTTTCTGTTTGCACATTTCTTGTGTTTTATTCCAATTTAGACTTGTATGGATGTCCACAAATATACAGAAACATCCTGTGCATCGCCTATTAGTCCATTACTAATTCCGTGAATTGGCATCCTATGTAAGCGTTCAATCTTCACCTAATTAGGTAATTACCATGGTGCATTCTTTGTGTATTTGGTTTGGTGTGGTCCCGCACAATGCGACGGAGTACGGAAACCAGACGCTTAGGCCCGACGGTGATGGATGCAGTCTTGAAACCGGATATTTTAATTGTTTTGTTTCATTTGCTAGCTGGAAGCAGCCATGGCGTTGATAGTATTATTATAGTATGCACATATTCTATACACCGTGTCCCATATTAAAATGTACATTAGGATTTCGTAAACATAAAACGAACAGTTTAGTCAAATTTTGTGAGGCCGAAACGTTGATATAATTTAAATAGTAAAATTTTCAGTTAAGACTCATTTATAAACTCGTAAAGTTCCCAATGTTGAGGTTGGAAAGTTCGCAGTTGGTAAGATTTAGAGTTCGGAGTTCACAGTTCTTTTTTTTAGCATTTATATAGATACAACAATCAAGGGTTGGGAAAGTTCATATTTGATTGATTAAAAAATGCCGATGTACGCCGTCGAATGTCAAATCAATCATGTTATTTGACCGACATTGACAGTGATCATGTGGTAATACAGCGATTTTTCATTGGTTGGAATGAACTTTCTGAACTACGAACATAAAATTTGGTTAGCTGTCAACTGTTTACTGTTCCAAACATTCTGAAAATTAGAGAACTTTTCACCAACTGAGTTTATAAATTTAACTGGGTGACTTGATTAGTTTATCTTAAACTAAAATTTCAACTGCCAACTGAACCTTAACATAGTGAAGAATTAGGCAAAGAGTGACATTTCGAACTTGGATAGAGCCTGGTTTTCTGGGGGTTTGAAGACTCCTGCTTACGAAAAACGTCTTTTTGATACGTGGATAGGTATGTGTGGGCGAGTGTATAGGCATAAGTATTTTTACTCTTGATTGCAAGATAAGGCGTTTTCCATATCTCCCCAAATTTTCTAGAGGTCTTCAGTTAAACAATGTGTATCTGGCAGGCGTCACCGGCCATTGGAGTGTCCATAATTTTTTTGAAATCGAGAATATCCAACTGTAAGTACAGTAGCAAAAATATTTAATTGATCAGCGAAATATTCAATATTTTAGTAGCAAAAAGGATACTGGAGCAGCAAAATTAAACAATTATTATGGGATAACGATCAGAAACTGTCCCAAACTAATCGAAATGATTCGCCCAGTATGTTGACAATGGCTTAACACGTTAACTGTCATGTAGGCCACCTGTGACCTACGGGTAACTGTTCCAAAGGCGTCATGTGGATCACCGGGTACCTACAGTAAATTTTGTCACTAACTCTGTCAAAACCTAACGTAAGATAAGATTTCAAGGTGGTGAGGTGACCTACGACGATTCGTCTAATGCAGGCATATCATGTTTTCCTTGTATTGTGTGTTACCTACCATTTAGGTTTGGTGACATATTTTTGCAGGGTTTTTGCTGTAAGCCACAGAAGTCAAGACGGTTGTGCGACAGCTTATAGGCAAAAATAAATAAAAAAGAAAAAAAAGTTATTGAAAAAGGATATTTATTTATAAAAAATAAATGAAAAATACAAAATAACAGATTCCTTTATTCAAAAAATCCAAATAATTTTCAGGACTGTTATGCCATTCTGATTTTCTTGAGTAATAGTTTCTTCTCTTCCTATTTTTTTTTAGTCACGACTTTTGGGTTTCCTTTCCTGTTTGACCTAAGAATTCCAATCAAATGTGGTTGTTTTTCGTTCAGCTTATCGCAAGTTTTAAGTTAATGCACCAGTTGTCGGTGCATATAGTACGTCCCTGCTTTACAATATTTTGGCAAAGCTCCATGACTACCTTTTATCTTGCCTGCATCTAATTTTTTTCCGGCATAAATTTTGAAATTGTAAGTATATCCTTGACCAGTACCTAATTTTAAAACATTGATGCCACATTTGTAGCTTTTAAACTTTATATACTGCTGTATTACTAATCTACCTCTGAATGGATGGAAGATTCGTTCACACATATCTTTTCCTCTGGGGTAAATATGGCGTGAAAATTGTTCAAAAGAATGTTAACTAATCCTTGGATTTGATGCAACATTTAACCTTCAGGACATTGTTCATTGTTGGCAACATGGATCATCCTCAACAATAACGCAATTCTATTTCTTGACATCACACTTGCAGGAAAGTCCATTTTGAAGAGTTTATTAAAGAGATAATTAAAGAAGGTAGCAATCGTACTAGGCCCATCCATAAAACTAAACCAAGGAGTTTATTTCAGTGGTGTTAATGGGTTCCCCGTTGTGCAATCGAGAATTTGGTTTTGACTCTGCATCTAGCAAGGTCTGATTTTAATGTAGATTAGTCTGTTCAACTACAAGGTATATTATTATCTGCAAATGCCAAAAAATATTCTCCAGGGTGAGAATCGAGACGAACTGCTGCTATTTCTGGTTTTAGACCTGCTTCAATCGTAAAAAGAATCATATTTGGTTGTTTGCCTTTTGTTGATGTTCATTGATAGATAGTTGGCTCTTGGCTTTGGGTATTATTGTTGCTATTAGATTAAAGTGATTCCTGTTCATGATTAGTGACAGGTTGAGAACTTATTGTATCAAGATTACCTAGTTGGGCACTTCTTTTATCAGGCGACTGCTGTTCGTGGCTAGTGGCAGGTTCAGGACTTATTATATCACGATTATAACGAAGTTGGGGACTGATTCTATCAGACGACTGCTGTTCATGACTACTACAAGGTTGATGACTTATTGCATTATGCGACCGCTGTCGGTGTTAAGAACTAACTGGACGAAAACCAATTTTAGCCCAATTTTTATATATTTTTATTACGTTTACCTGAATTCTGGATAGTGAAGTCAAAACTAACCTCTAGGATCATCATCAGAATCGTTTTCATAATCGTCAACAACGAGATCATCGTCAGACATATGCACTGCTTCTTCAATTTCGGCCATAGACAGTGGTCGCTTATTATTTTTTCGTGACATCTAAAAAAATAATAAAAAAGTATCCTATAATGAAAAATGAAAGTGAACACACAACGTAAGCAATAAGCACTTACTGTTTTTTGTCACATAAATGTATTTTCTGTGTAAACAAAAATAAAACAAACTCACATAAAATCAAAATTACGGCCGTATAGAGAATGATGTCACGATATTTCAGATATCAATACTGTCCTGCTGTCCATATCTCTTTGCACTTTCTGTATTAACCTCTGTGAATACTGATTCACTGTAAGATGACTTGCAGGTGATTCTAGCTCTGTCTAGTAACGATCTAATAACTACTTGTTTGGTGGCTTGAGAGTGATTATAAGTGAAGTTTGTGCGTTGGTTTCCTATATACTATTCTGCTTATTTGTTATTTTCTTCTTTCGATCAATACATCAAGGAATGGCAGTTTATCATCTGACTCCTTATCCATTGTAAATTTGATATTTGACCTTAAGGTGTT
>JAEQML010083954.1:0-10292 GCA_016904865.1 Pissodes strobi | reverse complement strand
AATTTTATGCACGGAAGAGGGCATGTAATACCTGTCGTACAAGCGAAAATATAAATTGGCGGTTCCTTTACAATATTCATAGAATTTTTGCAGATCTATTTTTTTAGCCAAAGCCAAAACCTGGAGAATGATCTAAATCTTCTTATCAAATTTATATCGATTCCAGTTATATCCGCAGATTTTTTGGCCTTTTCAAAAACCCTTCAGGCCATATTCCCGACGTTTGCCGTACCAAAACTTTGTTTATCCACATTTAAATATTCTACATGATTATCAATTATTAGTAAGCCAGATAAGACGTGCTGAGTGGTTTTTCCGGAAAAAATCAGATAAGGCCACTTTACTCGTAAAAATATGGGAAAAAACCAATTTTCTCTGAAACGGCTGCAACGGTTTTCTTTAAATTTTCTACATATCTACCAATTAGTTGAACAAATAAGATGTACTAGTTTGTTTTTCTGGGGAAAATCAGATAAGACCACTTTACTGGTAAAAATATAGTTATACATTATAGTTTGGGTTAGTTGGATTTGGCTAGGTATTACATGGATGCAGGCTTGGGGTGTCGCCGGGGTGCGGCTGGGGCGGGGGGTAGGCGTTGGTCTTGCAATGGCAGATAATGTTGGGATTGAGCGAGCGGCTGACTTCCGGAGAGCCTCATTTGATAATAGCTTTGGGCATGTGAGCGATTTTGTGGTGGCTCATTTGAACGTACGATCTTTGAATACGGGTTTCGACGAATTTTCTCATTATGTTAGTTCATACCAATTTGATGTATTAGGCCTCTCAGAGACCTGGTTATCACCGCAGTATGAGAATAGCTCTTTTAGGATACCCCAATATAATTTCGTAAGGAGGGATAGAAACGGCAGAGGCGGAGGTGTTGGGTTTTATATTAAGAAATCTATTAAATATTCACTTGTTAATTTTGAACGTGTTTCTCCTGATTTCGAATATATTAGCATTAAATTTAAATCTAATAATGAAAATATACTAGCCGTTAGTCTCTATAGATCACCATCCGCTAATCAGGAAAATTTCATTGATACTCTCGAGGATATTTTAGATGTGACTGTACCTATGTATGACAGTGTTATATTGATGGGCGATTTTAATATTTATTTCTTGGGTGATTCTCTAGGTAAACGAAAACTTCAAAATATTTTGGATGTCCATAATTTACATCAAGTAATAAGAGATCCCACTCGTATTAATTTATCTACAGACAGTTCTAGCCTTATTGATGTAATAATTACAACCAGGGATCTCAATCTAATAATGGCAGAATCCGTACCAGTATCAAATTCAGTTACTGATCATAACTTGGTATATGCAGTGCTAGGCATTCCTAAAGTTCAAGATACGCCTAGATTTTTACAGTTTCGTGATTATATAAATATAGATTTGGAACAATTTCAATATGATGCACAACAATTAGAGTGGGATAGAATTTTGTATACAGAAAATATAGATACTAAACTAGGAATTTTTAATCAAAACATATTATATTTAATGAATAAACATGCGCCATTAAGACGAAGTAAAGTTAAAGAAAAGAGCCTCACTCCGTGGATTACGGATAATATTAAATACATGATGCGTCTGAGAGACAAAGCGTATCGAAAATATTTGAAAACTAAAACAGCGGTTCATCTTCAATATTATAGGGAACTTCGAAACTACACTAAGCATGCCATTATTAGAGAAAAAATCTCATATTTTAATCATTTTTCCTCAAAGAAGGGTAAAGATTTTTGGGTAAATGCAAATCAATTAAATTTAACGCGTAGCAAGGCAGATGCCTTACCAAACGATTTATGTGACCCTAATACACTGAATCTATATTTTTCATCTTGCACTCAAGCAATTGATTCTGTTTCGGATGACAAAATTAAGTATTATAATTCTACTAATCACCCTAGTGTTACATCCGAATTTAATTTGGAATTATTGGACGAAGATACTTTACTAAAACATCTTAACAAGATAACTACCTCTGCTGTTGGCGAGGATGCCATTTCTGTTAGGGATCTTCGACTGTGTCTTCCTTATTGCCTGAACTCCCTAATAAATATAGTAAATAGCTGTGTTGTGGAGAGTTATTTTCCGGCCATCTGGAAGAAGGCTGTAATAACACCGCTGGCGAAAGTTCCACATCCTGTGGAATCAAAAGATCTAAGACCGATTAGCATTCTTTCAGCTGTGTCGAAAATCATCGAAAAACATGTTTATTCTCAATTATACAATTATGTGAGCTTGTCAAATATTATACCTGATTGCCAGTCTGGTTTTCGGCCAAATTTTAGTACTGCAACCAGTTTAGTTAATGTTTTAAATGAAATTCGACGTAATGAAGATAAAAAAGAAATCACATGTCTAGCTCTGTTGGACTTTAGTAAGGCCTTTGATACTCTAAACCATAATTTACTGTTAGCTAAGCTTCACTATTATGGCCTTTCGGATAAGTCTGTCAGGTTCTTCTCCCAATATCTTAGAGGCAGATCACATTGCGTTGAGATTAGAGGGGAGTGTGGATTGGTGAAGTCCGGGTATTTGTTGATAAACACAGGTGTGCCCCAGGGCTCAATATTGGGTCCATTATTGTTCTCACTGTATGTTGCTGATATGCATGATTGCATAAAATATTCAAAAATACAACAATATGCCGATGATTCACAATTATACATATCATTCTCCTTAGATAATATGAATCTTTCCCTGGAACATTTTAACACTGATTTAAATAGTTTGGGCAGCTTTTCTAAGAGTCACAATTTGAAAATAAATGCTACAAAGTCTTCTATTATTTTTTTTAATAACCGTGGAAATAGTGCAAATAGAGTTGCAGAGGATTTCACACCAAAGATTGATGATACTCTTCTGCCTTTAGTTACGGAATCTAAAAATTTGGGCGTCATATTTGACGAATCTCTTTCATTTCAAGCTCACATAAACAGTAAGTTAAAAATTGCATACTTCCGATTAAGGAAGCTTTATAGTTTAAAACAATTCTTGCCTCCTAAAACAAAATATTATTTATGCGACAGTCTTATTTTATCGTTGTTTGATTACGGGGATGTCGTCTACGGAGATTCTCTATCTATGCAAACGTCACATCAAATACAAAAGATTCAGAATTGTTGCATGCGTTTTTCCTTTAACATTCCTTTTAGGAATCATGTTACACCTTATTTAAATAACAATGGTATTTTGAATATGTCAAATCGTAGAAAGTATCATTTATTTAACTTTGTTTATAGTGTATTAAAAAGTGGGCAACCACCTTATCTTAAAGCACAATTTCATTTGTTTCCACATCCCCATTATACGAGGAACATTGACAACTATAGAGTGCCACAACATAAAACAGCAGCCTTTCAAAAATCATTTACATTTATCGCTTCTCATATGTGGAACTCCGTGCCAAATCATGTTAAAGATTTTTCTCCTGGACGCTTTTCCTCATTTATTAAAAAACATCTTTTGGAACATCAGGGCGCAACTGAGTAGAATCTGAATGTTTCATTATGCGGGTATATATGTGTGTATATATATAATCTTTTATTTATTTTTTGTTGCAATTTTTGGTTGCCTATTACATTATTACATCGAATTTTCGGAGATTATCGGTCGCTCGCTTATCCTCGTGAACGTGAACGTAGATGCAGATTAATATATTGTGTCATTTATTCTGATTCCTCTCCGCCCCGCGCTCCTGGTTGATTCTGTGCGCTACCGGCCTCGTCCCTTGTTGGTATTTAAGTTTATTTTAAGTTTTTACTAAGATTGAATTAGTTACATTTTATGTATTATGGGTTAATAGGGCTGTACCACACTTGCGTACAACTTGTTGTGTGCATGCTGTTATCGGCTGTTTATAGTCGCGGTGTAGTCCTTTTTGTCTAAATGTAATTTATTTTTATTCTGTTCTCAATGTATGGATTATTAAGAGACAAATAAACTTGTTTGAATTTGAATTTGAATTTTGTGGCGGATCTAAAAACCACTATTCTACCCTTCTTTTTAGTTTTGTGGCAAGAGTAATCGCGAGAAAGTATGTGCGGCTTTGCGGAACCATTTATTTTTTAATATTAACAGTCATAGAAAATGTAAGATGTTGTAACAGAAGCTATAACAGAGAAAAAAATGTAAGGATGGCTCCCTTAAAATTCTTATAGTTTAACAAGTTACAGGAAGTAGCAGCTAATTTTGACAAAAATATTTAGAGCAAACATTGATCTATATTTGACAGCCAATAATTAGTTATGCGATTCTATACGTTTTTTATAAGTCAAGAAAATGGTCAGTTTTACATTTTTCACGAGAAAAAGATACTGTCTATGGAAAAAATCGCTAGTACGAGTGATATTAACAGACGGGAGGTCAACCGTTTGTCATTAAGAATATTTTATTATACTGACGGTTAGGAGAATTAACACAATAAATGAGTACTGATAGGTCACGACTATTTTTCACATGCAAAAAACTCAATATAATAGTCACGGATCTGTTAAATCAAAATCAAAGGTTTTACTAGAGTGTAAGCAAATTTCAGAAAACAACTGCGCACGCGCACATCTAATAGTAAAAGAAGCATCTAATTCCGAATCTTCACTCTAGGTCAGGGAAGCTTATTTCTTTTACCACCACGATCCTCCGACTTAACTTGTATGGGACAAACTAAAAGATACTTATCGTTTATTCGACAAGTCCCACTTCACTACAAGGCAAGAGAAGATATGATCGTAAGGATCAGAAATAGGGTTGTCACCCATCCTTCCTTCAGAAGGACAATCCTCCGTTAAAGGCTAAAGTCCTTCCGTTTTTCTTCCCCAAAAGTTGTCCTTCACATCGACAATTTTTTGAAATTTCAAATGCCACGCCTTTATTTAATTATAATAATTTCACCTTGAAAAAAAATTAAGAATATATAAATAAACAATTAGATTTACGGAAACTGGCAACTGACAGTTTCTAAACTTAATTTAAAAGATGAATTTTACTCATACACTGGCTTTGAAAATATTTTTTCTCAGTTGAAAACGACAATCTAAAAATAGATACAGATGAGCCTTTTAATGAGATTTCCGAAGCTAATAGATGGTATGAATTGTTGCCAGATGTTTGTGAAGAGTATAAAAACTACCTACTCAGTTCCGCAAAAGACGAATTAGGTATTTCCGCATTTCCAACACTTTTCTTTTGTTTCTAACTTTCTGAGCATCCCGCAAGGTGCGCTTTTTCAGAAAGAATATTTTCTGTATCTGTGGAGGAGTAAAGAAATGAAAGAAACAGATGATCTTTGAAACTGATTCGGGCGAAACTGTTCATAAATATTAATTTCAAAGACAACTGTCTACAGTTTTTAAATTTAATTAAAAATGATAAAAAGTTTTTAGATGCAACTAAGTAAAAAAGTACTTCTAAAAAAATTGTTTTTTAAGGCTCAAACCACCCAAAAACATTTATTTTGAGCCTCAAAATTAACGTTATTGGGCGTTGCACCTAAAAAAGGTTTCTGCCTCTAGCGGGCCGGGCCAACTTTATCCTTCTTGACCTATCAGAAAAGGTGGCAACCCTACAGAAACGCCATTAGAAGCATAACCATTGCCGAAGTGGAAGCCGCTATTTATGTAACGGAACGAAAAGCGAGAGATTGGATTAAATGTGATGGTGGAAATTTCGAACATCTTAAAAGACATTAGCCAATTTATTAATTTTACATATTTCATTTTAATCCTAAATATTGTGTTTTTATTTTTTTTATGTTAAATTTCATACTGCGATTTTCTCATTACCGTCTTGTCAATCTTGTAAAGGTTCTTTTATTATATCGTCTCTGTTCAGGATACCTCATCACCTAAATTCTTGATGCGATTGTTGAGGTTTAGTAGCATTCAAAATAAAGGGCTGGCATCATATTATATAGTTGCATTTTTAATATTATGGGTCGGCAGGTAGGTATTTTTGCAAAACAATTACTATTCTTTTTATTAACTTTATATTTAAGTAAAAATATAAGAGACATTTTATTTTTGTTTTATCCCAAAGAGCAAGGCAATTTTATTTCTCACAAAATATTCTTTTATTTATATCTTGGGATAGGATTAAGATTTAGACTTGAGATTTTCACTAGATTCTTTATCTTTTATCTTCTTCCCATCTAAATTAAGAAAAATGCTGCATTAGATTTTCTACTCTTTGACATACCGCTCCCTAGCGGTGATAAAATTACTTCATTTTGTTATTTTTGTTATGCATTTTATTAAACAGAAAAAGCTCTTTTGAATGACGCCAAAATCATTGAAATCAGTTAAAAAGCAAAAAAGTTATGTGACATTTGTTCATAACAAGTTTGAACCTTCTTATTTGAATAGTATAAGGGCAAAAGAGTCCGTAAATAAATTTTATCATAACCCCATCAATATTTCAAACGTTTCATTTTTAGGATACGCTTAGTATGTCTTTTCTGGAGATAATCACAATATTAAATTTTCGAAGCTGATGACTTACACACTTGAGAACTATTTCCAGCGATTTCTAATGGCCTATTTTATAAAACAAATATTTATCTGAAAGCTCTCGTACTCTTTGTTTCTGAGATATAGCCGGAGTCCTTTTTTATTTGAACACCCGGTACATACAATTTTAATTAGTGTTGTAATAATTGCAAATACCATTTTGCCTATAAAACACCTTGGTGAAGAAGCACAAAAGTCTTGCAATAGGGGCATTAAAAAATTCAAAGAATCATTTTCTAGGAAGTTTTCAAGCAACCAAAATATGTTGTTTGAGTTTCCTTCGATCCCCTAATCTCCAGTATAAGAGAACTCAACAGTAAAACGTTGAAGAAGATCCTCTTGAAGTAGTGCAGTTTTTTTGATGACCCAGAGAGTCTCGAAAATACTCCCGAGGAACCTGAAGAAAAATGTGATTCTAATGATTCTCAGTAACTACTAAAGTTTCAGTATTCTGTAGCCTGTAAATTTCACTATCACCATTATAGGGCCTTTTATTGGTCATTAGATAAGTTTTTTTTAAAACAAATCCAGACTAGTCTATTAAAATTATATCGTTTAATCTTCATTTTTGAAAAATAATTGTGTGTTAATATTGTTTATGTTTTTTTTAACAAATGTATATACAGGGAATAAAATAAAAATAGAGAATTAATTTAAGCTTTCTACGTATATTGGAATAACGTCAATAGTTTAGACTAATAGCGTTGATTGAAGCGCTCTTCAATCAACGCTAATAGTGTGTTTTACAAAACGAATGAAAATTATTTATTACGTTGCAGTAAATCTCACTTAATTGCCCGGTGTCAATTTTTGAATTGAAAGCGTTTTTGATTTTATAAATTTGTATCATTTCGTGAATTTCTCGTTTTTTTTTAAGTGATTTGTGGTTTTTAGAATTTTCACATTTTCGAAATGAAATCAATGTTTTTTTTTTCAGAGAATGCAGCGTGAGAGCGGTATTATTTTTTTTAGTCATATTTATTTCCATTGATAGGATTTCTCAAATATTGGCTTGTTTGGCCGATATAGACTCCACTACAGTTTTGCATGCTACCTCGTAAAATAATTGACCTTTTTCTCTTTAGAAATTTTAGATTTAAGTCTACTAAAACTGCTTTTTAAAAGATTAAATTCCTGGTGGGCAATTGTGATATTATATTGTCTAAAAGTAATTTTAAATTAAATTTTTCAGACATGGTATGTACGACAGTGTTTTGAGGTTTAGAATGATTAGTGTTTTGAAGTTGATTTTGAGTTGGTGTATTGAAAGGTTTCTTAAAAATGTTATTAATTGATTTTTCAGAATAATTATTAAACTGTTTGGCCTTGTTTATTGCGTTTGTCCTATATTCGGTATCCGATAGTTTCACTGCTCGGTCAGCAAGATCTATAACAACTGATTTTTTTTTGGAGATTGGGTGTTGGGAATTAAAATTGAGATACCTTGAAGACCGCGTTGCTTTTGTGTACCACTCAGTGCTTTATTTACGTGGTAAAGCGTGAGATCTAAAAAACTAACGGAGACACAACCGTTTTCGATGGTGAGTTGCAGTTTAGGATGGTAGTTGCTAAACATCCAATTAGATGTAACTATGGAAGAAAAGTAAAAGGTCGAAATATCAAATTAAAGGCTTAATTTCATTTATCAGCTTGTTAAGTCATGTTAACATTAGGTGATCGCCAAGAGAGAACCAAATGTAGAAATGTTTCCAAAGTATGTATAAAATTCCAAAATCTTACCTTGTATCTATTACATATGGATGCATCATTTTTAGAGCATGTAGATCACTCGACAACGACTGGCCGACCAAAATAGCATCTGCCGGCAAAATCTGTCTAAGTACTTCTTGGACATCTTTTAGTTTTGTCGTAACGTTTCTCATCATCCTGGAATCTATTCCGGAAAATTTCCTCAAATAGTCTACTCTTGTTTTCGGGCTTAACTAAGGTGTCATAAATAACTTCGTGGTTTTCATTAACCACAGATACTCTAGTTAGTTCCAAGACACCTAAAATAAATAGCTATATGATATATCAAATATGTCACAGATTTTAGTCGTTCTGTGTAAGTTTCACTTCTAACATGTGTACTGTATTGCACGCGTATTTTTTTATCTTATTTTGCTGAAAAAAGTCATAGCTTTATCATTTATGTAAAATTCTGCTGCGGTGTATCAAAAGTAATACGTGAATAATCCAATTCATGAAATTGAATATATAAAATTATGCATACATGTTTGGGACTTACTACGATCTGTTTTGCACATTTCGCAGTCGATGGCGAGCAACGGACTCTGTGCACTAACAGTCCTTAAAGAATTCTTCGTCCGGAATCGGAATGTTTTCACTAACCATCTGCTCTGCTGAGAGCAGCAGTTTCGTTCTGAAAATAAAATAATTGTGGTTTATACTTTTGATTTTAATGTTATCAGTATAATAATTATGGCGGACTCCAAGATAATGTGACAGGCCAGAGAAGGCAAAAGCTAATCAAGCCCTTCAAAAAAATTGCAAAGAAAAATTTTGTAAATGGTTCAATCTCAACCAAAAATTATATTATTCTGAAAAAGTACTCAT
Source organism: Pissodes strobi (assembly GCA_016904865.1). Classification (NCBI taxonomy): domain Eukaryota; kingdom Metazoa; phylum Arthropoda; class Insecta; order Coleoptera; family Curculionidae; genus Pissodes; species Pissodes strobi. Next base: position 1,194 of record JAEQML010083954.1, on the reverse strand, counting down.
AAAAGTTTTTTTAACCATGCGTCTCTCGTTTCTTCATGTAAGAAGAACAGAATCTAAAAAACTTACAAGTGTAACTGATCTGAATTAAGCCCTAATATACGTACATTTTGTTTTTTTAATTCTAAAAGTAAGGTGGTTGAAATTCCTAATGAACTGTATTACAATGGTGTAAAGGGCTGCACTGTGACTAGCGTTGAGTATTTCTTAAATACAGGGACCGAGTAGGATGGAAGGCATGGAAGGCAATTTTAAAGAAAGCCGAGATAAAGTAACGATTTGTTTCATTGGAAAGACTTAACATATATGTGAATTATACAAAATATTAAACAAATGCTTTAAAATTACTTAAAATTTTAAATTAGCTTATTTTTTTTAAACTCTAAGTAAGTATGATGAAATATCTAAGAACAATTGCCTGGAAATTTTGACATATTCTATTCTTTTATTTTGCAGGAAATTTTCGAAAATATTAAATTTTTTTCGTAAATTAACTTCTAATGTCTTTACCTGAGATCAAAATAAAAACATATTACATATTTTTTACTTAATAAGGATGCTGTTAGGAAAAAAATACAACTGCACATTGGTCACTAAATGTGGTTTCCATATTATGTGTGGATTTTTTATCAAAATAAAAGTTACTAGAAAAATAGAAGGTATCAGATAGAGTACATTTCAGACAGAGGGTGCATGTAACTGCTCCGGCAGTAAGTGGAGCCCTTACTTGGTATTCAATGCACCCAAGGGCTTTCCTACACTTGCCTCAGTGGCACGATATGTTTTAAGTAATTCAAATATCACTGTACTAGGACCCCTGATAATTGAACTGAATTTGGAAGAATTTTTGTTAGCGGTTGCTTGAGGGCCGCTTTAGCTGTAAGGACTTGCTCAAGGCGGCAATACAAGATATTAAATTGCTAAGAAAGCTTATGCGGTATTTTTATGAATTTTCTTAATTCTTACCTTTTGCCTTTTAAGTAGATTAGTAAAGTAATTAATCTTAAGGTAATTTTAATAAATTACTAAATTACTTGTTTAGAATAGTCTAATTTAACATCTAGTCTGTAGCCTATAAGTATGTGATAAAAAATACAAACTTTTAGAGAAAACGTGATATCTCAAAAAGTATTGCATATAAAAGGATAAACAAAGAATATGAATATTTGTAAGAAAGCTATTTAACTTCGTAAAATA
>JAEQML010083949.1:0-10293 GCA_016904865.1 Pissodes strobi | reverse complement strand
AAAATATGCTCAACAATTTAAAACAGAATGGGAATAAGATTCAGATTTTAAAAGCTGGCTAACGCCTGAAAAACAGACACTGAAGGTTACTGCAAAATCTGCCATAAGAATATTAACATCAGATCGGGAAAATTACAGCTTGTAAAACGTCAATAATTTAAAGTGTTGATTTTTTATTTTACAATATACTCTTAATTTTGAAAATTGTGTTAGTTTTTCCTTTAAAAAACAAAATTATTTAAACATTTTAGTGTTTCCTAATTTTTCTTGTAAAATGTTAAACAGCAATATTTATAATAATATACCTACTGAAATAAAATCTTGCTTCAGTGTGAGCTGTGGACACGTTTTGGCGTGCGCCAAATAGAAAATTATGACGTCATATTATGATTGCTACCGTTTTCAATAATAAAACTAGCGTTTCCTATGCGTTTAGATCTGGTAGCACTGTTATCAAATAGAGGTGTGCAATTGATACTTTTTCAAGTATCGAGTAGATACTAGAACTTTCTCTTTGAATATCAGATACTTAGTATTCGATACTTAGTAATAATAAGTATAATGGTCTAAGTCTGAGAGAATACCTGAAAATTAATTTAATATTGCCCACAATAAATACATTTTGCCCATAAATATTATTCCCTGATATTAAATAAAACACAATTTTATACCCACTAGAAATATAATGTGTTTTGGTGGTCTTAGTTTTAACAAAAAAGTAAATCTAAAAACGCTTATAGAAAACTAAAATTTTAAAATTTAACACAGACTCACAAACATTCCGCACTGTATTTTAGAACTACGACTCTCTAGTCTCTATTCCTGCGTTTTCTGATTATTAGTCCGCTTTCCTGTTGTTCAATAGGGTATTAATTTATTAATTTGTATGGTATGTCAAAGAAAGGAATTTAATTTCTATCTTAAAATGTGGAAACCACTATTATTTTGCTTTCCTTTGTTTTGGTTATTCCACAAAAAGTAAATGATTATATCGAGTTGTTAAAAAAAGTAGTAGTTACTTAAAGCTAATTATTATTTATGTACATTAATCTATTGCCAGTTAATTTTATTAAACATAAATGGTAAATGAGAAATTCAAACGTTGATAAGTACTAATATAGTTTATCCATGATGTATATTTTTTTTTTAAATAAAATAAACTATGAGCGTGATGTGTGAGCCTGTCCAAAAGTTTATTCTGCCTACCCTAAATACTATTTCTGGCTACGGCCATGTATGATAGGTACTGAAAAATGAAATGGATAAATAACTACTGTCAGATATTTTTACACCGGGCTTTCTGATATTAATGGAGGTCAAAATGTTTCAACGGAAATGTCGAAATGTATTGATCGATGCCTTATTTTTCCCAGTAGGCAAGTAGTTCCAAAACCGTTTCAGGAGAAGTTAACACAGATGCAGAATGCGACACAAAAATTAATAAAAACCCGTTGGCTAAAAGTTTAGAGTTAATCAAAAATAATGGATATTCCAATCTATTCTAAAGCATCCTGCATATTTGAAAATTAAAATTTTCAACAAAAAACAACTAAATCATTGTAAAGCTAATAAAATTCTCCACCCACAGTGAAAAGCAGGTTCCTCTGCATGCTTCCATGCTAAAAATACAGGACTCCAAAGAAATACAAAAAAAAATCAATATCCTAATTCATTTTTGAGTAGTTTATATATACACACATGGAAATAGTCTAGGGATATTGAAAATATGAGGTCACTTTGAAACTGTAAGAACTTTCTTAAAAACGAACGGATCTTCACGAGCCATGAAGCTTCCAAAAGGTTCCTGTATTGCCTTTCAAAAATGGCTGTTCAAAGTATCTTTAAGTTATTAGGTGCTATTATACGGGGTCCTTTAAAGAAAGTTTGAATTTTTTTAAAAAAGTAGAATGGGCGCGTTTTACGTAGAATTACGAAACTTAATTTTCAATTCCATTTTTCGCTAAAACAAGTCTTCTGCTCAAAAAACTTTAATGGGGAAGCGTTGTTATCTCTTTTTATTAAAGACAGAAACAGAGTTTTGTAAAACTATATATTTTTAATGTTACACGTAACTCATAACCATCAGTGGTCGTTCAATTGTGATAAAATCAAATACAGGCAATAAGTGTATTCAAAAACAAAACAAATTACACAGGGTGACTCAAAGATTTGTTGTTTTCGATATTTCATCCTATTTTTATGATTTATCCGACCCTATGTTTACTTCTCTATTTGTTTATGCAAATCTTTAAGAAACGTTTAAATGTCCATATTATGTACAGGGTAAAGTAAAAGATGCAAATGAAAAATAAGAGAGGGTTTTTTTAACTTTTAATCAAAAACAATACTAACTTATACAAAACTAAAAACACCGTTATGTCATTAAAAGATACTCAATAGGTCGTATGCCCACCACGATTATTAGTGACGGCTTTACACCTTCTTTGCATACTTTGTATCAAATGATCCAAGTCTGCTTGTCATAGTACCCATCAATCTTCCTGTACATATAGCAGCGAAGAGTTGGTGTACGAATATGGAGAACTACAGGTAATGAAACACGATTAAATAATGTACAGGAGGTTCATTCATACAGAGGCGGAACTGTTATGGTTTGGGGAGGGATCAATATAGGAGGAAGAACCGACCTAATTCGGCTAGACAACTTTTTTCACTCCAATCGCTATGTAGAAGAAAACTCCAACCAGTTGTCATTCAATATGCAGCTGGGGACAACTTTGAGCATGATAATGCGAAGCCGCACATCGCAAGAACGGTAAGAACATTTTTAGAAGATAATGCTATTGAGGTATTGCCATGGCCGCCCAGTCCCCGGATTTAAAACCGATAAAACATGCATGGGACATGCTCCAAAGAAGAGTTCTAAGGGAAGAAAGTCACTTAGAAAACCGCGACCAACTGCTCGCTGGCTTACAGGAAGCTTGGTGAGCAATACCACAAGCATACTTAGAGCATTTGATACAAAGTATGCAAAGAAGGTGTAGTGCCGTCATTAATAATCGTGGTGAGCAGTTGAGCACACAGCCTATTAATTATCTTTTAATGTTTTAATGGTGTTTTTAATTTGTGTAAGTAAGTATTGTTTTTTAGTAAAAGTTAAAACAAACCCTCTCTCCTATTTACCACTTGCATTTTTACTTTACCCTGTACATAATGTAGCAAATTCAGCGTTTTTCAAAAATTCACATAAAGAAATGGTGATGTAAGCATACAGTCGCATAAATCACAAAAAAATGAAAATTGAAATATCGGAATCAACAAATTTTTGAGTCATCCTGTATAATTTATTTTGTTTTCGAGAACCCTTATCGACTTTCCTTCATTTTATCACAATTGAATGACCACTGATGCTTGTGTTACGTGTAACGTAAAAAATATAGAGTTTTACAAAATTGTGTCTGTCTCTTTTATAATAAGAGATAGTAACGCTTCCCCATTAAGGTTTTTTGGACAGAAGACTTGTTATAGCTAAAAATGGAACTGAAAATTAAGTTTCGTAATTCTACGTAAAACGCACCCATTCAACTTTTTAAAAACATTTAAAAAAATTCAATATCCCAACAGTTAGAATCATTTGGCGAACGGGTTTTACTTAATAACAGAATTATTGTCTAAAATTTTCCCCATTAATTTAACCTTTTTTCGATGTTTTATAGTTTCCGAGATATCAATACATCCATCATCAATTTGGGACAGGCTCTATAATGTATATTTTTAACTAATTCTATGGAAAGTGGTAAGTCACTGGGTATATCTATAAATAGTAATAAAACAAACTAATGATTATTTGAGATATCCTGTCACCTGATGCGAATTTTATTTTCATACAATATTGCTTTAATAAAGTAGGATTTTCTTCAATAGAAATCCCCAGCTAGTAAATTTATCCTGTTTTATTAACTAGTAGAAACAAGAGTTTTCAATTTTGACAATTATTGACAAATTTTATAGCGTTAAAATTGACATTGCGGGCGTGCCTCAGGGCGCAATACTTTCACCAACTCTGTTCCTCATCTATATTAATGACCTGCTGATCGAAACGAATAATCCTGTTTACAGTTTTGCAGATGACAGTACCCTTGTCTCCCACTTTAGATCAGAAAAACCCTTACCAGCGACTGAGACTCATCACCGCAGACAGGAGCAGATTACAGCAATTAATCAAGACCTGGAGAAAGTTCAAACTTGGGGCGACCGAAATTTGGTCCAGTTCAATGCAGCAAAGACCCAAGCAGCAACGTTTACTAAGAGGGCCAATACAGCGGGCCCTGACATCATTATGGCAGGATCGGCCATTCCTTCATCCTCGTCAATCGGGCTGCTGGGTGTCTCGGTCAACAGCAATATGTCATGGCATGACCATGTTGCTAACATCGCAAAATCAGCCTCCCAGAAGCTTGGTGCGCTATTTCGCAACAAAAAACTCTATACACCGCAGCAGTTGCTCTTGCTGTACAAAGCGCAAATAAGACCGTGCTTAGAATATTGCTCACATATCTGGGCTGCCGCACCAAAGCATACCCTAAAGCTGCTGGATTCCATTCAGAAGAGGGCTGTGCGTCTCGTCGGCGATCCGGAGTTGACCCGGAATCTGGATAGTCTGGAACATCGCAGACATGTGGCCGAGATGTCTCTGTTTTACAGATACTTTCACGGCAGATGTTCCCAGGATTTGGCCCGCATAATCCCGCCCCTGGCAACTCCTGTCAGGCAGTCCCGACAGACGGCAGGAGCGCACCAGTTCGTCGTACAACTAGAAACACCTAGAACATCGCTTTACCAGAACTCCTTTGTCTGGCGCACTGCATCACTGTGGAACTCACTACCAGGACATCTGTTTCCCACTAATTACAACCTACAAATATTCAAGAACCGTGTCAATCAACATCTTCGCACACACACCGCTCGTCGAGCGCCAATGGATCTACCTTTAGTGTGTGTGCCACTGCCATAAAAAAAAGAAAAAAAAATACAGTCTGTCCCAATTGTTGCCTTCCCGAATGTGTTCGAATGTTTCGCTTTCAGTGGGGTTGGAGTTAGAGCGATGTTAGCCATAAAATATCTTCTTAATTTTTGATTTAGGTCAATAAAAAAAATGCTATGCTGCATGCAGCAAAATAAATCTCTCCCCTTTCCATTTTACTACTTTTGGCATATTATTTAAATCTAAATCGTAGACCCATTGTCTTGCACCACATCCAAATAACCAACTTTAATTCAAAAAATAAACTAAATATTTTCACTTGAATTTTGAAATTGAAGATGGATTTTTAAAATTTTAATTTTGGTCGGAGCAACGTGTTTTTGTTAACATAAAATGTTTGCGCTTGTCTGCCCGTTTAAGTTTATACTCCATGTTATATTTCACAAATTTTAACAATGTCGATTTTGCTGTTGTGTATAATATCAATATCACATTTAAAGAGTTCATCAGGGTCAAATGTTTGTGACTTGTCAACAAATATTGTTACCATAGCTACCTACCTAAGTATCTAGAAAAAATCTATACATTGAATACATTTGTATTCAGTCAAATAAATTAATAATTTTTAATAACAATAATAAATTGTTAACAATAAATATAACTCTTAAACGGCTTAAAGTACGTAAAATTTGAGATAACGGGGTTTTCGGAAAATTGATGCAACGAGAAGATTTTGAAGAGCGCCTAGCAAAATGGCAGTATGAAATGTCTAATCAAAAAATTGCTACTATAGGTATATTATTTGTTAAAATCAGACCATTTTTCAAGTTATCTCCATAGGCTTATGAAGTAAATTATATAATATGTGAAAATCATTTTTCCAACTATTAAAACTGTGGAATTAATAATAATAACGGATTAGCTACTAGGGTGTAGCTATTAAAACTGCAACACACATTGTATATGACCGGCAAGAATACAAATTTTACAAATGGCGTAAAGCCTTTCTACTTTAAATAATTAAGATGGTATCTTTCTGACAAAATCGCAAATACCATTTAGGATAAATTCTTCATATAAGTATTCAAAATTAAGCCCCCATTTTTATTAAGGATAACACTGATATTATGATAATTAAGAAAAAAGGAAGCTGAGTGAAAATTTATTGAGTTTTAACCTAAACTTCTGGAGAGTTTTTTCTATAACTTAAGTTTTTGAATTATATTGAAATTTCTGACTAGTTGATTAATTATGCCATATGCCAAAAGCAAAATTAAACTGTTTTCAAAATATTGATGTTTATAAATTAACTTCAATATTTTGGAAAAGAAATGTGTATCTAGACAAATTGTATGTTGCACCGATAGAACAATTCGAATTTTACGTGCAATTCAGACTTAATATTATACCGGCAGTTACTTCTTTGTGATATTTCCATTCCATTTAAAAGCGCTAAAGTGAGAACTTTTGATAAAACTCATTGGTAAGCCCCCCAGGAGACTTCTCCTGAAAAGTTGGGTGGCGTGGTGCCCCTAGTGGGACTGTACGGCTCTATCTGTGCATGACTAATTTACATATGGCATGCTCCTAGTTTTCCTAAATATCTTCGAAACGAAGAGAGCTATTAATTTCTTATTTACGGAAATAAATGAGCCAATATCGATCGACTCTGCAATTATTATACACGATACGAAACTAAACGAAAACTATCCACTTCAAATATCTCGAAAACAGTTTATTTTTATTAAAAACCTGAAACACCTAAATATAATATTGTAAAGGGGGGCATATTTTAAAATATAGGCATTGAGCGTTGTTTTCGCCCACTCACACTCATAACAGCCTCCTCAATATTTTTTTAATTCGGAACAAACCATGTGTGATACAAAGTGTGGAAGAAAATTTAGTGAGGAGATCGGTATTAGGATACGTTTTGAAAATTATGTTTATTGATGGACAATTAAATTTTCCTCTAAACGATGTATCACACGTATGTTCCTTTTAGGTACGTAGTTACTTTGGGTACGAAGGGGTGAAAATAATCATCAACGAGAGTACTGCAAAAAGTCCCCCTTTACAAATGCGTTAGCATGTTTTTGTATTATTTTTTAAAATAAATTGTTTTCGAGTTATTTGAGGTGGATAAATTTCGTTGGGACGCCTTGTAAATAAAAAACAGCAGAATTGTTAGCAACTCAAATATAAATTAAGCCTAATTTTTGTATTTTTTTTCGGAAGCCTAGGGAAAAGAAAACGAGTTTTATAGTAGTTTTTTATAAGTAGAATGCAGAAATTTCAGATTTTATAGGTTAACCCTCCGGTCGTCGGGTGGCTGATGTGTACCACATTCGGTCGGGTGGGGTCTGTGAGGACCATAATTAAAGTAACAAAAATTTATACTAACTTTTTTTTATGTCAATATCCTATTAAAATAATAATTTCTAAACCACATTTAATATAATTTACAAAATATTGTCTTATTAAAACTAGTTTTTCTATATGTTGGTCAGGGCTAAAAAAATGCCTTGTAATTTATTATTTTTTTTTTAAATGAGTGAAAAAAATAGAAAATTAAATCTAACACATTTTTATTAAAATATATCTGTTACAGGAAACTCAAACACACAAATTTTACTAACACAAGGAAATTAAATATATGTTGGTCAGGACTAAAAAATGCCTTGTAATTTATTAATTTTTCTTTTAAATGAGTGAAAAAAATAAAAAATTAAATCTAACACATTTTTATTAAAATATATCTGTTACAGGAAACTCAAACACAAATTTTACTAACACAAGGGAATTAAATAGGCGGTGACACAAACTGTGGTGGTTCAATCTTGGGCCACCATTTGCTCAAAACAATCGCGACAACAAACTGTTACGTTATCTAAATACAGCCAATTCTTCGACACTTTGCAAAAAAAATCTGGTTTCCCGTCTTTTGCAATATTTATAATTAACTCTTAAGCCAGGCTGTGGTTCTGATACATCCTCCCGAAGAGTACCAGTAAGCCTCATAACTGAGCTTCTTAAGGTCTTTGGTAAATGTTTGTCGACATCTCTTTTTTTCATATTGTCTTGCAAGAGCTCCATTGCAAAATTCTTCTGAAACAGCCTGCGACTTATAATATTCGCCATCCGGGTCTTTAGAAATGAGATGGCACTTAAGTTGAAAAGAATAAATCGATCAAGATTTGTTACAAATTCGATCGAGTGTGGTCTGTCAGGACAGAATACTGCATGGCGACTACTTAGATATTAAAATATCATTTATATATAGGAATTTCAATTGCTTTCAATGCCCTCGAAAGGTACTGTAATCGAGAAAATGTTAAAAAATATATTATTATTCATTTTACCGTGGACTCACAGACCACACCCGATGACCGGAGGGTTAAGAAAATTTTGAGATATGGACCACCAAAGAAATGAGTCTGAGGTCGATGCTTCCAGTGGAGGCGGCCCTAGGTGGTAGATGCATACGCCTACTAGCATCCTCCGGTGAAATACCATCCCACCAGAACTGGTTTTTCCGAATCACGGTCCGCTTCCGCTCTGGTGGTTCCGGGTTCCACAGTAGGAATATATGGACATGATGGTGCTTCCAGGATCATTCGCATTCTACAGACAGCAAAGATACCGAACCAATTTAGAATAGATTGCTGCAACATACGAGGCCTAAATACCCCGAATAAGTGCCCGACACTCCAACTTTCCGATTTCGATAGAGTTGACTAGCTGGTAGTGAATAAGCTGTGCTATAAGTGTCTCTACTCTTTTTTTTATTTAGGTGAATGACGAGCGGTGTGTGTGCGAAGATGTTGATTGACACGGTTCTTGAATAGTTAGTTTGGGAGCATATTTGCATGTAACAAGCAAGATGTCCATTCGGTAATGCCGATCGTTTCTTCATATGTGACGTGCACGATAGCATTTAGTCAGATGTCGTGAGTGTTACATAGAATCAACAAATAAGTCCTCAATTATTTTAATACTTCATGCATGGCCCTCCGGCCCTCCGTTCGCTTCGCTCGCTACGGGGGCTCAACAAACAGAAACTAACCAAGTGCTAACCAAAACTAACCCAAAATAAAAAAAAAATAAAATAAAAATTTTGGGTTAGTTTTGGTTAGCACCTGGTTAGTTTCTATTTGTTGAGCCCCCGGATAGAGAGTGAAGCGAGCGGAGGGCCATGCATGAAGTGCTTAAATAATTGAAGACTTATTTGTTGATTCTATGTAACAGTCACGACATCCGACTAAATGCTATCGTGCACGTCACATATGAAGAAACGTTCGGCATAGTTGAATGAACATCTTGCTTGTTACATCTAGGTGTTTCCAGTTGTACGACGAACCGGTGCGCTCTTGCTGTCTATTGCGACTGTCTGACAGGCGTTGTCAGGGGCGGGATAACGCGGGCCAAATCCTGGGAACACCTGCCGTAAAAGTATCTGTAAAACAGGGATTTCTCGGTCACATGTTTGCGGTGTTTCAGACTATTCAGATTCCGGCTCAACTCCGGGTCACCGACGAGACGCACAACTCTCTTCCGAACGGAATCCAGTAGCTTTAGGGTGTGCTCTGGCGTGGCACCTCAGATGTGTGAGCAACGTGGTCATCCCAGGACATATTGCTGTTGACCGAGACCCGATTGAATGAAGATGAAGGGATGGTCGATCCTGCCATAATTATATCATTGCCCGCCGTATGGTAAACGTGGCTGCTTGGATGATTGTTCAATGTGCATTTGCATTCATTCATCGGAATAAAAGAGACACTCATTCGATTACACTATTCCTTTGTATGTATATATTCGTCAAATATTTCACTTCATACATAGCCCTCCGCTCGCTCCGGGAGCGTAACCAAACAAACCTAACCCAAACTAACTCAAGACATTCCCAAATGAGGAAAAACAAACAAAAATATATTTGCATTTTCGACTGACAAATTAAAATTTTTTTCTATTTCCGGCATGCTTTGGGTTAGTTTGGGTTAGTTTTGTTTGGTTGCGCCCCCGAAGGGAGCGGAGGGTCATGCGTGAAGTGGAATATTAACTATACTTAAATAGTAAACAACACTATTATTCCCCATAAGAAAATGTGCAACTTTTGGAAACACTGTGCCATGCCCCCGGTGTCGATTACTAAAATTTCATTATTTTCACGTTACAATTTCAATATTTTCATGTTACACCTGGGAATGTCGTAGAGGAAGTTTGCCCTTCTAGGGCAATTTAGGCTCAAAACGAGGATATTTTTTCGGCTCAAATGTGGCGAATCCTCCGTTTTTTTTTGGCTTAAGCTACTCTATAGGACACCCCTTTTCTAGCGAAAAAAAAAA
>JAEQML010083948.1:0-10294 GCA_016904865.1 Pissodes strobi | reverse complement strand
CACACATTATGCCATCAAATATGAATTATCAATGAAAATAGGAGAAATGTTTATGCAAATTAATGCTAATAACAATATCAAAATATATACACATGTTATGCCATCGAATATAAATTATCAATGAAAATAGGAGAAATGTTTATGCAAATTAATGTTAATGACAATATCAAAATATATACACATGTTATGCCACCGAATATGAATTATCAATGCAAATAAAAGAAATATTTATGTAAGTTATGTTAATAACAATATCAAAATATATACACACATTATGCCATCAAATATGAATTATCAATGAGAATAAATGAAATATTTGTGCAAATAAGGTGTATAACAATATCAAAATATATATATAGGTTAATACCATCAATTTATGAATTATCAATGAGTATAAAATATATAATGGTACAAATTATGTTAATAACAATATTATAAGTTTCATTTTACCGACTTGTAATGACATAATATTGCAACACAGAAGCAAAACAATTCACCAATATAAACCGTACACCCCGCTGGTTTCTGACTCTCTATTTTCCCATTCTCGAGCAATACCTTTCGGATCTCCTCCAAAAAACCTCGCAAAAACTCGACTTCAATTTATGACTTGATTTATCTTTTACATGTATAAAGGGTGTCTCAAAATATATACATATATAGGGTGTCTCAAAAATTAATGTATCAGGTCTAATGAAATAGTATTTTAAAGATGTGGGTTACCTCAGAACGCCCCTTTGGAAGATTTTCGAAAGACCAAGCAAAAGAGAGAGAGATAATCTTTCAACATCCTAACTATGTGTGTACTACTGACAGCAATATAAATATGTCATCAAAAGTTTTTCGATGTTTAACAAACTTACAGATCAATAAACTAAAATTTACAACTATATCAAAATGACCAAATAGAAAAATACACAGCATTAACTATATGGCAACAATCAAATCAAAAACTAAAGCCATGATTCAGACCGATAATCAAATTATATAATTATATTATTAATCAAAAATTGCTTCCATACTCTCGTATTCGTATCAGATACATCCAATTTTAATTTCTTATTGTTATTCTATGATTATTTTCAAAAGCAACACTTGATTTTTCTGTTCTACCATACTTAAAATGAGCCATTGTTTATAACTTACTCTATGATTGCGACGGCTATAGTGCCTCAGACGTTTTAACGAATAAAAAGAACAATCAAAATTATTAAAATTTCCTTCGCCATTCTGCCAGAAAAGTTTGTGAATGTGATATAGCAGTTAGTGGCAAAAATTTCTCCAGAAATATCAAGTTCTTGGGTTAGTTATCGCTCCTAATTAAAGTACATTCTCATACTTGTACCACATACCTGTTCCATACCCTTGGAAAATATTCAAACTCCTGACTGATATCATTTTCAAATTTTCAAAATTACTCATAAAAGATTAGCTAAGAACGACGATAAACAGATTAGTTAAAGTTAAATATTTTTGGGTTAGTTATTAACGAAACTATTCATCTCAAGTTATTCACCAAGGTATTGCAAGGTCTATGGAACTGGTACACTAGGGCACAATGAGCTAACATCAAACCAGATTAAAATTTCACCTTCTTTAAAATTCGCCCCTGACCTTTGTTTATGAAATCTAACGATAATTTGATTCTTCGACAACTTGACATTATGGCGAAAGCGCGGGTCAAGAAAACCCTAAAAAAAATGAACATGATTTAATCACAATTTAATGAATTTAACTTCCGCACCATTTTGAGTCAAGAAGAAAAAACTCTGTTCTAACTATAAAATTAAATGTTACGATATAAAATTGAATGAGGCACGTTCTGTTGTTTTATTGGTAAATTCTCAAACTGCTTTGCTAGCCACTTGGATATATTATAAGTGGGCGATCCTATTGCCGAGACTATGGAACACATTGCGTTCTTAGGTTTATGAATCTTGGAAAGCCAGTATAGTCTCGATATAGTAGGATCGCTCACGTACAATTTGTATTCAATTTGATCAAAGACAAGATCGCTATATTTCTGCAAAGTGTGTTTCGACTTGTGTTATTATCTTAGATAATGCATTCCTTGTGATTTTGTTATAAAGCCCGAATTCAATATCAACTCTTTGAAAATATTCGCTCTTGTACAATATAACAACCTTTTTACCTTTGTCAGCTTATAGATAGAAAACATCTTTCTCCTTCAATCTCTCGATTATACTTATTCCCTATTACAGGTCAAGAGGTAACATTATTATTAATTAAATTATTTTTCTCTGACTTCGGCAAGCTTCTCTAACAAATATTTTACTATAATCAGGAAGATGTTGAACACATCTTTCTATATTACCGACAATATCAATTGTTATTTTTTGGTGGAGGTAATGCAAAATTCAGACCTTTATTTAAACAATTCGATTCAACTTTATCAAAAGATCGAGAAGATTGGTTTTCCACAATGTTTATGAATTCCCGAGAGCTACCAGACTTAGGTTTTATTTTCCTATTTTTTTTATAAGTTTCTTATTGATATACGTTATTTTCTTGGTGTATTTTGTATCGATTACTAAGAACATTTTTCTCTGGAACTCGCACCATTTTTTTTTATTCAATATTTGTTAGTCTAAATGTTAGGTTTATTATTATTATATAGCCTGTATGCTTCTCAGCTTTGAACATATTACGTATACAGTACCAATCTTTGATTTCTAAATCCAGCCACTTTCGTCTGGCAAGGCAAATTAATGAACTATTTCGATAACGGGAAAATATGTATTTGAAACAATTTTAATAAAATTTGGAAACACATTAATTTTTTTTTCAAGACTTTAGAAACCAAACATCTGCACTCACTAGCCTAATCTTGGTAAACATCTTACGATAAAAAATCTTACGCTGACCGTACAAGCCATCTCAATGATTGCACTTCTCCAATCCGCCCCTACTCACGTCACCCACTAAGGACTTTGTTGTAGCTACCATTTCGTCCCGAAATTCCGTATTGTGAGCCGGTGGCACTGTGGAAGCACCCGGTCCAATCCCAGCCTGATTGCTGACCGCCACCACAGACAGCTCCGATAGTGCGCCGGTCGCCGCCCGATCTGAATCCAAACCAGCAGGTGCTCCGACTCGCCTAGGCGAGCTCGACATCTCAGCAAATTCTGTAACAGGTCGTAGACCAGCAGTAAACGGTTCCAAACAAGCCATTAATGATTATCACTTTTATTGGATATACAGGAGTACATATTCACATACATACACATATATACATACACGTATGCATATGCGTAAACCATCACTTCGAGCACGCTTTCAATTTTAACAATTTTTTTCTTTTCAAGTAGATAAATGTCCCAGGTCAGATGCATGTTTCAAAAAGCAGAACAACTTGTCAAACTAACTAAACTAACTGCAGCTAATTCAGGCCAATCAAAACTAACCCGAAACTAACCAACACTACTCCAAACTAATCTACACTAACCAATACTACCCGCCAATTAATTTACACTATCCCAGACTAACCAAAACTAACCCAGACTAGCCCAATCTAACCATGACTAATCAAAATTAACCCGGACTAATTCAAATTAACCAAAGTAAATAAACAAGCGCGCTACGAGCTTGAACCACTCTGCCTGACACAAAACTAAAATTAACCCAAACTAACAAAACAAACGCACCACGCGCGGTACTCTCCTAACTAATCCAAATGAAACAACCAAGGGCGCATTTATCTCTCTTACTTTACATCATCAAGAAACGGCGGTTTGTACACCTCAAACCCACGAATTATTATTATTATTTATTTTTAATTTAACACGAAGCATTAATTTAAAATAAACAAAAAACCATGTGCATGTCATGCCAACCGTAGATCATTCAAAATGACACGGATTGTAGCCACTCTATTTAAAAAAACAAACAAGCCTATTGCAAAAATCGACAGCAGAGTTGCCAAATCAAGCGGACATAAATTTGGTATAAAATCAGTCCTGCTGCTTAATTCTTAATTATATGCTGATTTAGTATATCTGGGTTTAAACGCAGCTCAAATATGCAATATAATACTTTATCAACATCAGAAGCTGTGCATGTTCTATATAAACGCACTTAAAATGTCAAAACATCGCAAAAAAATATTATCAGTTACGTTTTATATAAAACAATCCTGATCTGAATTTTATAGGGGTCTGTCGAATAAATATTTTGTTTTTATTTCCAAAATATTTAATAAGCCATATTTTGATATTTTATAAAGATGTGAATAGGTTCTTTAATTTAGATTTCATGATATCGCCCCTAAACAATAATTACATAGGTCAGGGTCATTCGTACCGATATTAGTCTTTAATTGCTCTTGCAAATCAAAATCAAATATTATATTTATATCTATGCAAATAATATTATATCGACATTTTAGGCCTGAAAAGAAAAAAAACTACAATCCGATGTTTACACCTCGAGGCACCGGACTAGGGTGACATAACCACAGTTTAAGAATATCCACAGACTCTGACATAACGTTCTAGAACGCTGGAAGTATTTTGGCGCAAAAACGATAAGGCTTGTCGAAAAGCTGGTTTTTATACGTATCATACGATCGACATCGGGTCTAAAACTGCAATAATTGAAATTTCAAACAGTGGCGTCGAACTTGATTTTGCACATGATTTTTCGTTCAGAAAAATAAATAAATGCTTATTTACTTGAAACATGCATGTTTATACATGTATTTATTTTTAATGGCCAGGCCTAATTATAAACTGATTGTTCTTTTAATCGTGGGCTCTTCTGTTTTATGTAGAAAATGCAACACCCTCTCGCTCAAATTTCCACATTGTCCGTCGAATAAACGCATCCTGGTCACGGCACCAATCTGTAGTATAACGTACCCGGGTCGATTCAACATAGTTGAATCAGATAAGTAAAATTGTGCTTTGTCTTTATTTTGCCAAAGATCGTCAAATTAGATTAAAAAGAAAACCAAGCCCTACGTTGTGTTATTATTATACCTTACACAATTTTAATTATTCGGACTGCGCTTCGACCAAACACTATTAGGGAAATTTGAGGGAAAGGTGCGTCATGTAAATTAAATCACAGATTCCTAATACACCTAATTTATTAAAGAAAAGAGTGCCATACTCCGCCTGGAATTCACGAGGGAAAAGAGCATGGCAGAGAAAACCTCGATCCCAATTCCTAAACCGAGTTATGCTGTATAATCTATTAGTATTATAATTAATTGAATTACTGTCTCCCGCACCGCAATTTGTCGTTCCACACTTGTGACAATACTACAATACATTCAAAACTGAAGAGTTTGGTATTAGTTAGCCAGACGTCGCCAGCAGGTACTGAGGTCCCATACGGGAGGCTACTCAGCTATAGTTGCAAATTGAGCTAATATCTCTAGTAAGACCTGCAGGCCGATTAATATATATATATAGGATGGCTGACATGGACAATGTTGTGTTAACGACGGAGCTCAATAAGTTAAAAAAACCTGAGTTAATCGAGTTATTAATTAACGGTTCTTTGCCGGAAAGTATAACCAGTGATGTTCTTTTGGAATTTGTAAAAAAGTTTAAAGTTAATGCGTCGAATGACTGTGAAAAGTGTTCTGAAATCTTGAACTTGCCGAGCGATAGTGATCAAACTGTGATTCGAGATGTAAACAATCATGGTTTGGAGGTGTCTTACCTGAAACAGCTGTGCACACAGAAGGATATTGTGATTAAAAACCAACAATTAACTATAGAAACCTTAGTTGAACAAAAGAATCTACTGAATAACGTACATATATTTCAAAGTCAAAATAAACTTTCTAATATTTCAGCCTATTCAGCGGCGCCATCTCTCATCAATACCAACGATGAGGCTAATTATATCTTGGCAGATGCTACACTCCCTGTAGGAAGAACCTCTTGTCCATCTAGCGGCAGCAGTCGTAACGCCAACAAAAAGCAACTGGCGAACGAGCAAACTACATTGCAGCTGCAGTCGACATCAACAACATCGATGACGGCGCCACCTGGTAATGCAAAGGAGAGGCAGCAGTCCAATCGATCCGGTGGTTCCGGTTCTGGTAAGAGCGACGGACGTACCGTGAACAATAGGCAACCAGTAAATAATCGTGGTAACATAACCCAACAACAAATGTCAAATGCTGTTTTAGAAATACAACAACAACAAACGATGGATGATTTAATAGGTTTAGCCCAGGGAAATCATGAGGGCGGTTGGAATAAGGTCTCCTATGGCAGGAAAAAGCATAGGAATCAAACCATGGTAGGAACTGGGTCGATGGGTGCAACCCTTAAAGCAGTTCCTAGCTATTCATATTATCATGTGTATCAACTGGATCCAAACACCTCTGAAAAAGACCTGGTAAGTTACCTAAAAACGTTGTTTGCTGAAGCCACATGTGAGAGACTGGACTCTAAATACCCAGACAGATACTCCTCATTTAAGGTCGGTATCTTTCATGGCAGTGCGGGTGCTTTCTTGGACCCAACAATATGGCCAGAAGGTGCTAAAATAAACAAGTTTTTTCACCTCAAAAGGAAAGAAAAGGAAGGAGTTTAAAAACCTCAATTCCTAGTCAAAATTTAAATCGCGAAAGCATCAAACTTGAGCTTCAAGTTTTTCATATTAATATACAGGGGATTAATAATAAGATTGATGAACTGTCACTATTCTTAATCAAATCTAGTTATAATTTTGTATGTATTAGTGAACACTGGTGTAGATCTGATACACTAAGCTTTATTAATGTAAATAATTATAAATTAATATCCTTTTTTTGTAGGAAAGAGCACATTCATGGAGGTGTTTGCATATTTGCAAAAAATAATGTAAAATGTAAGTCTATAGATGTTAAATCTTACTGTAAAGAGATAGATGCAGAATTCTGTGCTGTAGAGGTTTCCAGTAGGGAGGTAATAGTCACTGTGTACAGGTCTTGCTCTGGCAATAGTGTATTGTTTTTGCAATTATTTGACCAGCTCTTGGATTATTTGTCTGATAGGTTTGACAGTATCTTTATACTTGGTGACTTCAATATAGATTTTAAGGGAAATTCAAACGTTCTGTCTGATTTAGTCTGTACAATGGACAGTTATGGTCTTTTTGCTACAGTAACGGATGATACAAGGGTTTTCAATGGCTCTCGGAGCTGCATTGACAACATCCTAACAAATATAAGTCGGGATAGGTTTAGGACAGGTATTTCTGACCCGTGTCTTTCTGATCATTATGGTCAGTTCATTACTGTGCAAGTTAAAGTAGACCACATAGTCCAAAGACGTAAAATTAGAAAAATTACATCAGGAGGTATTGCGTGTTTGAGAAATGGCCTTGAATATATAGACTGGGATGCTTTTTGTGAGTCTGATTGTATAGAATATATGGCTGCATTTTTACTGACCAAGTGTCAGGTATTAATTTGTGAAAGTTTCCCTTTAAGTACTGTTACTGAAAATAGACCACCGGTGAGATGGTTTAATCACGATTTGAAAGGTAAGAGGGAGACCCTGTCCACAGTTAAGTTTATGTCTGACAATTCGTCAAATCCTGTGTATAGAGATATGTACAAGATATTGCATTCCGAATATAGGGGGGCCATTGCTTTAAGTAAAAAACAGGCCTATGAACAATATATTTGTAATTCCCAAAACAAGTGTAAGGATGTATGGAAAATTATAAATTCTGAAAGAAATGAGCAGCAAAAGAAACAGATCAACAATAATATATCAGTTAATGATTTTAATACATATTTTGTATCGATAGCCTCAGAAATTGTAAGGAATCTTCCTGTCAATGGTGAATTGCAGAGTGCTTTATTGAAGGATATCCCAGACCTACCACAATCGTTTGTGCTTTTGCCAGTCACAGAAAGTGATGTCATGAATGCCATTGGGTATCTTAAGAGGTCTAACAGCTGTGATATGTACGATATGAATACTAATATTCTTAAACAGATAAGCCTGTATTTGGTGAGACCTTTAACTCACCTGTTTAACATATGTATTAGTCAGGGTAAATTTCCAGACTCCTTTAAGATGGCTAGGGTAGTCCCTATATTTAAGAAAGGTGATGCGGACTTAACTGAGAATTATCGTCCAATATCTATAGTTCCTCTCTTTGGAAAGATATTTGAGGCCATTATCAAGACTAATCTAAACTCATATTTTGAAAAATTTAATATCTTACACTCCTCACAGTTTGGCTTCCGTAGGAACCATTCCACGGTTCAGGCAGTTGCCAGGGTTATGGAGGACATAGTCGAGGGCCTTGAAGCAGGTGAGCATGTAGGTTTAACCTTGTGTGATCTGAGCAAGGCGTTCGACTGTGTCTCCCATCAACTTTTACTTGACAAGTTATCACGCTATGGTATCAGAGGGCTTCCCCTGAATCTTTTAAGTTCTTACTTAACATCCAGAACTCAGTGTGTTACTTTGGAAGGTGAGATATCTAAAGTATGCCCTGTGGAGAGTGGAGTGCCCCAGGGATCTGTCTTGGGGCCTATACTCTTTTTAGTGTATATTAATGATCTGTTTACATACCTTTTACCTGGCAAGAGTGTCTGCTATGCGGATGATACAACATTTGCATGTAGAGCTAAATCTCGGGAGAGTCTGAGGAGTGGAATGAATGAGAGTAGAATTGGAGTGGAGAATTGGTTTACCCAAAATTGTTTAAAACTTAATAATGATAAGACCCAGGAAATAATTTTTTCGACCACAACTGGTAGTGCCTATGGCCATAGTGTTAATGTCCTGGGACTGTGCTTAGATGATCATCTGAATTGGAGTGCACATGCCTCATCTCTGATGGGTAGGCTCTCGTCCTCGCTTTTTTTGATCAGGAAGCTGAGGGTAATGGTGAGCCGTCATTCACTATTGACTGTTTACTATTCTTTGTTCCATTCTCACATATCCTATGGAGTTGTCTTGTGGGGTCAGTCTTCCTATGCTTCATCTATATTTAGAATGCAGAAGAAAGCTGTCCGCTTGGTTGCTGGTGCTGGTTTTCGGGACCATTGTAAACCACACTTTAATAATTTGAAAATAATGACATTACCGTCATTGTACATATTTCACCAACTTTTGGATATCCATAAAAATAAATATAAATTTAAGTTAAATTCGTCGTATCACGATTATACAACCCGTTCGGCAGAACTAATGAGACCACCAAGATATCGATTAAAGAAATCGTCACAAAATTCTTTACAACTTCATTTTTATAACGCCCTGCCAGTGTTGGTTAAAAAACTTTCGTCTAACGTTTTTAAAGCTCATATTAAAGGCTACCTCATAAAACACGCGTTTTACTCCGTTAATGAGTACATGGATGCAATCTCGAGTCCGGAATTGAATGTGCTTCTTGACTGAATAATTTTTTGTTGTTATTTCTTTTAATTAATTGTATTGTGTTATACCATAAACCAAAGAACTTAAACTGTGTCTTACAAGCTAGGTAATTCGTCCTTTACATACTATATGTGTTAGGTTAGATTAGTCTTAAGCTTAAGTACATTTTATTGCTGTTAGTTTCTAAGTACTGTGTTGACCTGCTGCAATTGTATTTCTACAAAACGTAGTCAAATAAACTATCTATCTATCTATCTATATATTTCCTTCGTTATCGCTTAGCGATTGATTACATTATTTGTGATTGAATAGTATTCGTTTACTGTTGCTAATTAGTTATAGTCATTTCGATATAATACATTTCAATTACGATATGTGGTTTCATTCTGTGTAATTCTGCACAGGCTACAGATCCTTTATCATTTCGGGTGCTTATAAGCAATTGGCATCAAGTCAAAAATTCAAGGTTATAAAATAAAGTTAATTTAAATTTCACATAGGTTTCATACAAAAGCAAATCATTAAAAATATAACATTTGTTAAAAGAACGACTCAGGGTGCCTTGCTCGCAAGCTCACGACTTATAGCTAGGATATTCGCTCAGTCAGGGGAGGAAAATGTTAGTGGATTCATCAAGTCCCTTGCTTACATTACAATCACAGTCATACGAAAACTAAAATTCCAGCACGAAGAGACAGGAAACAATACACAGTGTTATTCACAGCATAAAACGATTTCATTAAATATATATACTTGTTATACCATCAAATATAAATTATCCATGAGAACAAATGAAATATTTGTGCAAATTATGTTTATAACAATATCAAAATATATACATATGTTATGCCATCAAATATGAATTATCAATGAGAATAAATGAAGTATGTGTGCAAATTATGTTTATAGCAATATCAAAATATATACACACG
>JAEQML010083945.1:0-10294 GCA_016904865.1 Pissodes strobi | reverse complement strand
CTCTGAGCATGTTGAGAACTCGAAGAATTGTCAAAGTGGATATTGAGTGTGTGGAGCTTTTCTCGGGTTTCCATTTCTTCGACGTCTTGGAGCTGTACGTAAATGAATATTCATTTAAAATTTTGATCGCCACAATTATTGTGTCTATTATTTATATGAGGAGAAATAACTTCTTTATTCTTTGTAGAAGTAAAAGCATGAAATTGCAGTACAACAGAGTAAAATTTTCTACACTTCTAAAATCTACACTACAATGCTAAAGCATGTCCCAGTTCCGAAATACTTCAATATAAAATGAGGTACTGTCGTGTTCATAAGAAAGCGTACAAGAATTAGAATGAGAGGAAACCTTAACCATATTTGCATAAAACCGGCTTATCGCATGTTAAAGGTTATGAAAAATGCAAATCACTGACGTCGGGCGTTAGTTCAATAGAATAACAAAAATAACTTTTTATTATTTTATAAGTATATATCTTAACAGTTTTATAAAAATTACAATAGAAACAAAAAACATTTAACAAGAATTCTTCAAATAAAATCTAATATTTGGTCATATAGCCCTGTTTTTCTATTACTTAAGCCAGTCTCTTCGGGATTGACTGAATTATAATATTTGATACAATATTTGGATCAAGCTCTTCCCAACACGCATGTATTATTTCCCATAAATCGTCTGAATTTTGTGGCCTAAAATTTCGATTATATATTTTTTTACACACAGTTTGTTTTGGCTAATGATGATTATATAAATTACACCAAATTAATTGAAATTATGAATTTGGCCGCTGATGAAGCCATCACAAAAAAAACATGGCGGAGTAGTTGGTAGTAAAGGCAATCCATGGTGGGACAATGAGTGTTCACTTTGGATTCAGGAAAGGAGAAGAAGAAGTATAGAAGAATTTAACAATTTTCCTTCTATCGAAAATTATATTAATGTTAAAAAAAAATATGGCTATTACTAGATAAAGACTAAAAATAAAGAAAAAGGAGAAGTTTATGAATGTTTGTCATACCTTAAACAGAAATTCTAATGTCTCTTATATGTATGGAATAAAATCAAAAAATTTTCTTGTAAAAATAATGCTGGTAATAATAAAAATTAACAATAACATTAAAAAAGATATTCTGAAAAGAATGTCATCTGTTAATATAGACCCCCTGTTTACTATGAGGCCTCTTGATATAAATTTTTAAATTCATAGGTTTAATACTGGACTTAGCTTTCTTTGCAAAATAAAAAATCGTCTTCTCCAGGCATGGATGATCTAGGTTATATGATGTTTAAAGAACTACCCCACAGAAGTAAACAAATTTTGACTAATATTTTTAATAATATACTGTCGGGTGATTCCATTCCTGAATCATGGAGAAGTTATAATATCATTTGTCTGCTTAAGCCCAATAAAGATCCTAGTTCTGCACAAAGTTACAGGCCAACTGTGTTGGCCTCATGTGCCTGTAAAATTTTAGAGATTATGATTCAAAATAGAGTTGATTGGTATCTGGAACACAATAATATCTCAACAATTAGGTTTTCGTAAAAGAAGAGGGATTCTCGATAATGCAACACATTTGTCTGCTTTTGTTTTTAATGCATTTTTAAGTTCAGAAACGGTTCTGGCTGTATTTTTGGATATAAAATCAGCATACGATAATGTTAATATTTATAAATTGTATAATAAAATTAATGACCTAAAGTTACCGGTGAAATAAATAATGTCATTCATAAACTTTTACGTGCTAGATTGTTGTATGCCAGAAGTAGCGATGGGTCCTTCTTGGGACCTTATTTAGCCACTAAAGGTATTCCTCAAGGGTCTCCGTTAAGAACAATTGTATTTAACATTTATGTTGCGGAATTGTTTGAATTGGATTTGGGTGAGGTAAATATTATAGGTTATGCTGACGATTTGGCGATTTTTGTGAAGGGACGAGACATTGATACTATGATGGCAAGTATCACTGAAGCTTTGTCAAGGGTTAATGATTTTCTTCAGAATCATGATATGTGCCTAGCATTGGATAAGTGTGAGGCTATTTGGTTTTCCAAGCGACGTAGGAAAAATTGCCCACCACCAATTATTAGGATTGATGGTCAAACAATTGAATATAAATCTTCAGTTAAGTAATTGGGCATTTTTTCTCATAAAAATCTAAAATGGGATTAACATATAGAGTATATAGCCAATAAAGCTAAAAAGTAACTTAATATGCTAAAATCAGTATGTAGGGTTTGGTGGGGTGCAGACCCGACCACCCTTTTATTCTTTTTTCAAGCTTTAATTGTCTCTCATTGGGGCTTTGGTGCTACACTTTTTAAGCCGGCCAGTCAGAAAGCGCTCAATAGATTGGATGTTGTTTTTTATGAAGGCTTACGCATTTACTTAGGTTGCATGAGATCTACTCCTAGAGCAGCCCTCCTGGCGGCGGCCTATATGGTGGATTTAGGGCAACGAAGGAGAAATTTGGCTTCAGCTTATTTAAGAAAAATTTGCATCCAAAATAATACGATTTTAGGCATAGGTATATACTGTACAAATTTGGTAGCATTAATATTCATAAGGTTACCTTAGTGACCTACCTTGTAGAAATGATTGAAAATTACCTTCCTTATATGAATAAAATATACAAATCTATGAATCTACCATGTTATGAAGTTGATTATGATACACTAATTTCGCCAATTAAGATCGTTAATTGTAATATAAATAAACAGGAATTGATGATTAAAGAAAAATTTCTTTCAGCTACAGAGAAGATTAAATTTACTTTCTCTTTTGTGTATACTGACGCCTCAAAAAAGAATAATAGAGTGGGTTATGGTATTTCTATACCACACTTAAATTTTAAGATTTCAGCCAGACTTAATGACTTAGTTGGTATTTGTAAAGCAGAGATAATTGCGATTCATGAGGCGGTTAAAATTATAATTCATAAAAATATTTCTAATGCTATTATATTCACTGATTCGAAAAGCGCAATACAAGAAATAAATAATAACCTACTGAATGTCAAAGCAGATTACTGGTCTTTAAGAACTAAACGGTTCATTTTGGATGCAGGAAAGAACGGTTTCGATATTAGATTGGGATGGATTCCAGGGCATTCGGACATCCCTGGAAATACAGAAGCAGATACGCTTGCCAATGTTGGAATATTAGAGATTCCCCTTATTGCGAATGATCTCGAATTGAAAATCTTAATTATATCTTTTTCGAATGCCCCATTAATGAAGCTGACAATTATGATTTATACAGAAAGTTTATTGATCTGCAATTTCCATCTCCTATAACAATTAAGTCTATTCTAGCCAAGATCTCAAGCGAGCCAATCAAACTTTTAATTCATTTCATTAATTGCAACAAATTAAAATTGTAATGCTCAACTTGGTAATGACTTGTTTTTTCCTAGATGTGCTTGTCTGCTTTATGTATCAATTATCCATGTATATTATACTAACCCAGCCCAATCATCGTAGACTGATTGATGCTACATTGGTTTTACGGTTGTTTCACAGCACTTTTGATTATATAAAGTAATAAATTACATATACCTAACTGTTAAATATTATAGATGGTCAAGTGATGGTTCAGAGCCAGACACTACATGGTCAACAAGTAATGGAGCTGGCAATTGCCTAGGAGCAACGCCATAAACAAAACCTGGAACCTCGCACCCAATGTAAACCCCGCTTCAGCGCAAAATGCTCCTATGTTGATTTGGTTTCTAATAGATAGCGCAAGGTGTTTTGTCAAGGAAAAGGTACGAACCGCCACGTGTTCTTGAGTTTTTGAAATTTACAAGCGTCTAGTTGATATTACGCTTATAATTTACAATAAAAACGGACCTGAATCTAGTATAAATACAATAAATTGTAGATTATTTTTTTTATTGGACCTATTATAATTGAATAATATTTGATAATACCTATTTTATATAGAGGTTATACACGATTTTTCGATTGAGTTTTGGTGTGGGTGTTTGGAGGTTCATAAATATTCAGTTGCCACATGGCAAGCCTAGTCTCTTCAGTTACCTATTTTTAATGTTTTTGTCGGGGCGGTCTGACTCTTCACGAAGCGTTTTTAAATGACTTAATGTGGAGAAGATATACCGGGTGTAAACGAAATCGTTTAACAATGCACCATTCAAATGTTTTTTTAAGGAGAAATTTGAAACTTTGGCTGAAGATATGGTTTATGAAAACAAAACACTTAAAAACAAATGAATATCACTTCCGGTTTGACCGGAAGTGAGCATGAGGCAAGAATTTCAAATGCAACCCTGCATATATTTTTACATATTTGAATAGAGCTTGAAATTCCCTTTTTAACGATTTACCACAAGCTGTAATTTTTTTTCAAAATGGAGGCGTAGAGGGCATTTATCCCAAATTAAATATGACGGCATTTTGACAACACCAATGGGAGTTTTTGTCAAACTCACTGTTGATATAGAAGACAAGATAGGTTTTCATGCAGATTTTTCTCACTGTTGGAAATTCTAGATAATTGTTATAAAATTGAAGCATTTTTAGTTTTTCTTTAAAATGTCAAAGTTTATGTAAATTTTTCTCGAAATTTTGAATAGAACCCTGAACATATTTTAACACATTTGGATAGAGCTCGAAATTCCCTTTTGAACGATGTATCACAAGTGGCCGTACTTTTTAAAGATGGCGTTATTTTATGCCCTTTATAATTCAATATGACGGCGCGACGACATATTGAATTATGCTTTCTACAACGCAGTCTTTAAAAAGAATGGCCACTTGTGACACATCGTTCAAAAGGAAATTTCGAGCTCTATCTAAATGTTTAAAAATATGTGTAGAGTTCTATTCAAAATTTCGAGAAAAACTTACATAAATTTTGACATTTTAAGGAAAAACTAAAAATGTTTCAATTTTATAACAATTATTTAGAATTTCCAACATTGAGAAAAATCTGCAAGAAGACCTACCTTGTCTCCTATATCAACGGACAGTTTGACAAAATGCCGCCATATTGAATTTGGAATAAATGCCCTGTACGCCGCCATTTTGAAAAAAAAATGACAACTTGTGATACATCGCTAAAAAGGGAATTGCAAGCTCTATTCAAATCTGTAAAAATATTTGCAGGGTTATGTTTGAAATTCTTGCCTCATGCTCACTTCCGGTCAAACCGGAAGTAATATTCATTTGTTTTTTAGTGAAAAATCTGAGTTTACATAAATCATATCTTCAGCCAAAATTTAAAATTTCTCCTTAAAAAAACATTTGAATGGTGCGTTGTTAAACGATTTCGTTGACACCCGGTATATAGAACCACCAGACACGAACGAGCTTACCGATGAAGACTCAGCAGAAGATGGGGGTATGATTGATAAAAATATTTTTAGGACATGGATCCTGATATGAACCAATATTTGTATATGGGAAATAATCCAGCGAGACAGGTTTTTAACAATATTTCGTTTTCAACATTGTGCGGATAATGCTAATCTGAACAAAAAAGATAAAATGGCAAAGCTGCGACCAATAATTATTGAGAGTTTAGACGTGACATTGTCAACGTTGGTCACGCAAAATATAGAAATCCTGCCAAAGAAGTTGGTCGACCTGCTTCCAGTTTGTCTTCAAGTAGCAGTTGTAGAATTAGCGATAATGTTCGATATGAGAATACAGGTCATATCTTGCTTTCGAGACCCAACAAAAAGAAAATGAAATGTCTAATGTGCTGGAGCAAATTATCATTATCCGTCAATAATGCGAACAATGTGCTCGCTATGTAATGTTGGATTATGCATTAATTGTAATGTAACTTTCCATATAATGTAGTATATGTTATTTACTTATTTATTGTTATTTTTGCTACTTTTATTATATCTTCACTTATTCAATGTTTGTATAATAAATGACTCTCCAAAATGTAGTAGTGGATGACTACGGTTGCCATATGGTAATTAAGTTTATTTCTAAAATATCACATTTTGTTGAAATAATAATGTCATTTTTGGTACTTATTTGCATAATAAAATATATCTGAACTAAAATTTTGTTTGTTTGAAAATTTTTAAATTCCATCTTTTAAGGGTTTTATAATACCCGGCATTAAATCTTTCCTCTATTCGCCAGCAAACTACAGGTCCAAGAACCCTTATTTAGCTCCATACATTTACAGAGAAACGCCCATGTCTAGAAGCGGGGGGCTTAGCATATTGCTCTTCAAACCTGGTATTGTCTGGACGATAAACACGAATTTGACAATTATAAGTCGACTGGAACGTCTTTCCGACCCTGTGCCAAAATTGAGGATTGCGGTATATATAATGTAAAGCAAAAATAACCCTTGATTGGTTTGGAGACGGCATGCGGCAGTCGAAAAGGTGACGGAAGCAGTTGCTACAGCATACCCTGAAAACTGCCCAGAAAAGACTTGGAAACAATGGGGTAACATAGTCTGGTGGAACGATATGCTTAATAAGCTTCGGGAGACCATAAGAAGGCTCTTCACAAAGACCAAGAAGACAAATGAATGAGACCTATATAGGGTAGTCCTTACGGAATACAACAAAGAAATCCGCAAGGCAAAAAGTTTTATGGAGGATATTTTGCAAATGGGTGAACGAGACCCCCACCTCTGCAAAGATACACAAAGTGCTAACAAAAGAAAACTCCACAAACAGAGTCCAACTCCTGAAAGGAGAAGACAACGTATACACAAAAACATGCGAGGAAAGTCTGAAGCTTCTCATTAAAGCCCACTTTCCAGCATCAATTCAGATGATGCAAACCACAGTGCTCGAAGAGCCTCCTAAAAGACGATCAACGAAGCAAGATTGGACTAGCTGCGGATATCATAACGCAGTCTAAGGTCAGATGGGCAGTAAGTCAATTTCAACAGTACAAATCGCCGGGGTTAGATGAGATATACCCAGTACTTCTACAGAGAGGACAGGACAGTTTGGTCCCATCTCTCTGTAAGATCTTCAGCGTCTGTAAGGCTTGGGGGATTCATACCTACAACATGGCAATAGGTGAAGGTTATATACCTGCTGAAGGTAAGCAGGATACCGGACAAGACACCAAAGTCATTCAGACCCATGAGCTTATGGACCTTTATGCTGAAAACCCTTGAAAGGTTAATCGATAGGTACGTAAGAGATAGTGCTCTAAAGGCCAACCCGCTAAGCAACTGTCAATATGCATACGAATCAGGAAAATCTAGGGACTTAACCCTAGACGATTTGAGTAGGGTGCTATCGAAATCCATAGAGGATAAAGAAATAGCACTAGCCACTTTTCTCGATATGTAAGGCGTCTTCAACCACGCGTCACCAGATTCGATCGGAAGAACCCTTGAAGGAAGACAAGTCCCAGGAACCATCCGTCAATGGATCGAGGCCAGCCTTAAAAACAGGACTGTCGTATCCGTCTATGGCGAGGCAGCACTTAAAACAGCAGTCGGGAGAGGATGTCCGCAAGGAGGAGTATTATCCCCACTACTGTGGGGCATTCTAGTGGATGGTCTAACCCAAAAACTTCAGGCGGAAAGTTTTCACTGCCTGGGCTACGCAGATGACTTGACGATTGTGGTGCGAAGAAAATTCACGATCACCATATCGGAAAGAAGTCAACGAGCCTCTAACATCGTAGACTCCTGATGCAGAGAAGAACAAATGTCAGTTAATCCACATAAAACAACAGTGGTGGCATTCACCAAAAGGAGAGGTTTAACAGGGCTAAAGCAAATGAGGCTAGCTGGAGAAGCTATACCCTTCTCCAAAGAGGCCAAATACCTGGGAGTCATCTTTGACCAAAAACTTACATACAACACGCACATCCAAAAAGTGGCGCTAAAAGCCACAAGGGCTCTAGGTATATGTAGAAGAATGTGTGGAAAAAATTGGGGATTAAACCCGAAATTACATAAGGATGGTTAGACCCATGATAACATATGGAGTAATCGCCTGGTGGACGAAAAACAGACGGATAAAGACGATGAGAAGGCTAAATGGAGTACAGAGACTAGCTTGCCTGTGTGTTACCGGAGCCATGAGCACAACACCAACAGCAGCGATGGAGGTATTATTAAATCTAGCTCCGCTCCATGTTCTCACACAAGGCCATGCTAAATCGGTTTGTTACAGGCTAACACAAGACCAAACACCACTGATAGGAGGACGCGGCACCGAAAACAATAAACTGTACTGCGAGATTAAGGAGGATAAAATCCTAGGCATGTCCTCGGACCGCTCCACTTCGCAGTATAGCTTTGAAGACATTTTCAACACAAATACCACCAAGAGACCTATGGATAAAAGGCCCACCCATAAGGGCAGACATAGTCTGGTATACAGCCGGCTCGAAAACCGACCAAGGAATAGGACCCGGAATCTACGAACCAAGGACAGAGACCAAAATCTCGATACCTATGGGCACACTCGCCACAGTATTTCAAGGGAAATTACAGCTAGCATCTTCTGTATAGAGGAAATGATCAGGAGGAAGGTGAGCGACAAGACAGTCGTTATCTATTCCGATAGCCAAGCAGCAATCAAAGCAGTATCTTCCAATATAGTAACATCAAATTTAATATTGGATTGTATAAATCTGTTGAACGAAATGGGAAGGCTTAATAGAAAAGTGACCTTGGCGTGGGTGCCAGAACACGAAGGCCATGGAGGCAACGAGATGGCAGACGAATTAGCCCGAGAAGGCTCGTCCCAGCCACTAATAGGACCAGAACCATTTTGCGGAGTCGCAAGGCCCATAGCCAAGACATTCATTCAAATAGGGCTAGAAGAAGCGTCCCAGAGGTGGTGGCTTAATCTACCGGGACATAGACATGCCAAAGATTTCATCAGCAAACCTCCGGCAAAATTAACAGCAGACTTGTTAAGTTATAATCGGAAGTCAATAAGAATTATAGTGGGACTACTAACAGGACACTGCCGACTAAAGAGACATATGAGTCTGATAGGCCTGGCGGTTGAAACCCTGTGTAGGTTCTGTAAGGATGGGAAGGAACCGGCAAAACCCTGTGTAGGCCCTGTCAGGAAGGGAAGGAACCGGCAAAACACATTCTCTGCGACTGTGAAGGACTTTCGAGGTTGCGCTTCGAAACTGCGGGGACCACCAATCCAGAAGCGTTAAGCTACACCTTGGAGCCACTGTCGAGACTGGAGTCTGATCAAGAAGACACGGTCGGACACAATACTCTAAGTACAAGGAGGCTGCAATAGATCTTATAGGTGGCAGTGACATAAAGGCAATAACGCCTCCACACATATATCTATCTATTTATCTAACCCATATTGTTCTTTTTTTTCCCAGCTGGACGTTTTTTTAGTTCAAATTCCTCGACTGTTCTGCTGGCGATAGGTTGAGAGCCAGGAAATGCTGTATCAATAACAGCATCCCTCAGTTGCAAGTGGATTATTTCTTAAATGTCCCAAAAAAGCAGCATCCTGTTCGGGGATGGAAACTTTGGGACGCCGTGAAACAGTTTTCCTTTTTAGGGATTCTTCTAGTTTAATTTCCAATATAGTTTTTTTATTTTTATTATACAACTGCGCTACAGCACGGATTGACCATCCTTCTTCGATCCATGATATAATTTGAACCTTTTCAACTTCAGACAACTGACGAGGCATTTTTTTCTGTCAAAGTTTGTCAAACGTTACCACCATGCAGTTTCAAAATTAACGACGCCAGTGATTTGCATTTTTGATAATCTATGACGTGTGAAAACCTTCACTTAAATAAGCCGGGTTTACGCAAACCTGACAAAACTTACCTTTCATTCTAATTCTTATTCGTTTTTTTTTATGAATACAGTACATACACATTGGAAAATGTCAGGAATTTTCCGCTGTTATATTTCACCAGTCGAAATTAAAACAAACCGAGTGAAAAATATATAATACAGTAGTACCTATATGGGTAATAAAATACTAATATAACAATACTTACATATTCTTCGGCGAGATTGAGCAAATGTTCACGGGCTTCAAAAACGTTGTCTTCTTGACCAGAGATAATGACTAAGTTCGGGTTAGGATCGTCACTTCTAGGAAATTTAATGTCCACTCTAAAATCGTCCATGATCTTCCTGATGTTGCGGCCACGACCGCCAATCAGTCGAGAGTGAACGCGAGAATCAATTTCGACCTCATCCTTAACGAGATCGTCAAGATCTCTCACGATCTTGAGGATGTCTTCCTTGGCACGGTAGGTATTTTCTTCATAGCCCAAGATTAAGATGATGTGCTCATTTTCGTCACCTTTCTTAGGGAATGTAAT
>JAEQML010083944.1:0-10294 GCA_016904865.1 Pissodes strobi | reverse complement strand
AGGCTTAGTCCAAATTTACGGAGATCGTAATTATTTTATCGTTCAGTGGTCACGCACATTTTTTTTGTATTTTCATTCAAATTGAACAGTATTATTTGGGTTAATTCTCGGAGTAAATTCAATATATTCCTGCAAAGGTAGTAAATTGAATTTTCAGTAGAATTTCTCCGAATTTTCCCTCATAGTATTGCTGGTTTAAATATTTTTTCTTTTCAGGCTCATCTAATTGAAATTTTCAATTTATTTGTTACTTCAAGCATATAACTATTAGCATTCGCCCTGT
The DNA here is from genome assembly GCA_016904865.1 of Pissodes strobi. Lineage (NCBI taxonomy): Eukaryota > Metazoa > Arthropoda > Insecta > Coleoptera > Curculionidae > Pissodes > Pissodes strobi. The sequence continues at coordinate 10,011 of JAEQML010083944.1, read as the reverse complement.
CTAGTCTCAATCCTGATGTAACGACATTACTTTGCATTTATGAGAGGTTAATCTCACATATGTAAATTTATCTGGTTTTATCTTTTATCTAAATTATTATTATATTATATTTATCTTTAATTGAATTGAGGCGCAATTGCGCTCAGTTTTCGTTTATGTGCCAAGGGCCTAAATAAAGTCATAGTACTTACTTATTTTGAGTCATAAGACTCATTGTTAGAGGTTGTACCTCTATTTCTCTATTTATTATCAAATTTAAAGTTTCCTTAATTTAAATTTACCGAGAGTCACTGAATTGGAACGTCAATCCATTATTTCCTTTTGAATTTTATATTTCAATCATCATTTTCTTTTCAATTTTATATTTTAAAGTAGAGAAAAGGATAGTTTGAGTAACAGTAATTATTTATAATTTTTGCTTATTGTCTGCTCAACTTAACATTTAAGTTTCTGATTATATCTTTTGCCAGTGAATTTTCAATTTGTAGATTGCTTCATCATATGTTTAACATTGTCACTGATGTTCACATGATATTTCCTTGAATATTATTTAATTAGCAATATACATTGGTCTAAGACTAGTTTATTTCTCCTTTCATGTTATAAACCTGCACGACTGGTTGAAGAAAACACCTTGCTTGTCAAACAGCAGGTGTTCGTCCACTTGCTATACTGAACAACTCTGAGGTAACCAATACTTCGTTAACCAAATAATTCCTCGATAAACCCACCATATACTAACTTGGGAACAGGCAGAAACGGTTCCAGTGGAGGTCCCAATACGATCGCATGGTTACAGAATAATTGGACGAAGCTAAGTATTAGCCAATCACAAGATAAACATATTGTAAAGACCAATTGTCATATTTCATTCTTTTTTATATTTTCACATTAATTTTGTTTTCATTACTAAGTCAATTTATTCGTCAGATAAACTCCATTTCAAAAAATTTCATCAATTATATTTGTACCTTAATTATATAGATAAACTCCATTTCAAATAATTCCATCAGTCATATTTGTAATTTAATTATATAATTAATATATAACTTGCTTTTAACTTACCTCTTTAATTTATCGCAGGATAGAGGTCTGCGAGACATTGCGATTTCTGATATATAAGATATATTGTCTTTATATTTATTTATATTTAAGTATTCATATTCAGTCGCATTGTCTCTAGGAACTCTGGCGCCCACAAAAAATTACGGCTAGTAAGAAAAACAACCTACCCCTGAGAAGAACCATAAAAACCTAAAACGAGTTTCAAAACGAACATCATTTATTAAAAAAAAATCTTATGGTTATGAAAAGTAGTATACAGTTGGCGAACAACTAGTATTGCATTACAAAATGGTGCACAACGCCATACATAATTAATTAATTAATATTTCGCTAACATTCGCTTCAAGGTCATCAGCTAAGCCGTCACACTCTTCTTCTTCTTCCAATGTCCTATCTCTTACTGGTGTTGGCTATTAATATGGCGATTCGAATTTTATTAGCAGCTTGTCTAAACAATTGGATATATGATAGACCAAAGCATTTCCTTAGATTTTGCATCCAAGAGTTTCTCCTTCTACCTGGATCCCTTCTACCGTCCACGTTGCCCTGAAGGATAAGTTGTTGAAGGCGATATTTGTTGTGTCTGATCAGATGGCCGAATTATTCCAGTTTTCTTTTTTTTATCATGAATGCGATTTCTTGTTGTTTGCCGATTCTTCTGAGTAGTATGTAACGTGATCCTTCCAGGATATTCGGGGAACACGCCAATATATTCACATTTCTAAGGCCGAGATCTTTTTCATAAGTTGTTCTGGCATGGTCCATGCTTCCACTCCGTATAGCAAGACTGTGAATATGTAGCATTTTATCAATCTGATTTTTAGTGGTAGTGAGATGTTTCTTTCGGTAAATATGTTTTTCATTCTAATAAAAGTTGATCTTGCTTTCTCAATCCTGCATTGTATCGTTCACTTTTTGTAGTAGACTTTGAAAATCTTCAAGACTACTAGCTATGATGGCAGTATCGTCCGCGTATCTAATGTTATTGATGAGTTTTCCATTCATCTTTATTCCCTCTTCGGCATTATGAAGCGCCTCGTCAAAGATCGCTTCTGAGTATAAATTGAAAAGTAGAGGCGATAGTACGCATCCTTGACGAACTCCTTTTTTGATTTGAGTGTCTTCCGAAAATTTCCCAACGATTTTTATCTTTGCAGATTGATCCCAGTATAGATTTGTTATTATTCTAGTATCTTTAGGGTCTAGACCTGTAGTTTTAAGAAGTTCCACAAGTTTTCCGTGCTTTACGTTGTCGAAGGCTCTTGAAAAGTGGATGAAGCATACATATACATCTCGGTTCATGTCTCTGCACCTCTGTATAAGCACCTGTATGGAGAAAATCGCTTCTCTGGTGCCGAAGCCTCCTCTGAAGCCAAATTGGGGCTCGGTCATCCTTGATTCGCATTTTGCATATATGCGGTTATGGATGACTTTGGTAAATATTTTTGTTACGATGTTAATTAAACTAATTAGTCACACTACGTCCAAAAATTTCGGATTCATTCTCAGTTTTGGGTTCCATTACAACTGTTTCGTTAATCTTTTTCATTGTCGACACTTGTTTTAACTTAGAAGATGTTTTAGGCAATTTTGGAGGCACTTATTCTGCTGTTTGTTTTGGCGTTTTTTCCAGCGATTCTCCTTCATCCTCTTGGAATTGCTAAGAATCATTTTGAGACGGTTCCTGAAAGAATTCTTATTCTGGATATCATTGATCCCAAACCCTTGTATTCCCGTTAATTCCTCAATTTCTTATAATGCCTTATTAACATGGCCACCCTCTGTAGCCCTGGACAAATTTTCCAGTATTTTCTTCTGACCAACGTTGACTAAACGCCTCTCCCGCTCCTAAAATTTGTTGTCTACACAGGTTTAGCGCGCAGCATAGCAAAGCACCAAAGCTTTAGCTACTGGAACCCTGTAAAATCGACTTAAGTGACCGGTACCTTCTTAAGAAGGCAATCTCAATATTAAGAAAACAACGTTTAATGATTTTTTCTAAGAGGAGTTTATACATCAACCTCTATTGACTAATGACTTTCATTTTCGTAGTAATTTTTTTAAAACTCATGGTAAAAACTTGAACTGAATCAGTTCATTTCCCAATTGATCGTCTAAGTCTAAGTGTTATATGTTTCTGCTAAGTTTGGAGCTGCTGCAATTATCTTTTCATTACTTACTGTCACAATTTCGGAGTGCTGTGGAGTCCATTTTTATGCAGATATCTATACTACTTTATGTTATAAACTCAGGCCATATTCGAGTGTTATTTTTCATTGTCCCTTAAATCTAAAACAGGAAACTTCTGCTAAAATTTCTGTAACTTAGAAAAAAATACAAATATAAAATTTTATTTAGAGTAAAGTAAAAAATAAAAGAAAAGAAAAACAGATCCAAAAATAATATGTGCTCAACCAAAATATCATTAACCAAAAGGGAAGTTAGTTCGGTTTAGACGCTCGGCAACTTCTTTAATTATTTTCATTGAACTTACCACTTCCCCATCTACAAACTTTTGAGTGAACGTGCATTATCATTATTTTTCGGAACAGTAGAGCAACTTGTCTTAGACTTCATATAATCGATAATCGATCATACGACGTGATTTAAGATTTAACTATAACTTCTTAATTCTTCTTTTGCTTCTTATTTGCAATCTTTCCTTTGGCTTTTAAATTCCTCTTCCTTTTTATGTCAGTTGGTTTGTATTTTGTGGCGGTCCATCATAATACTACATTAAACCTTTGTAAAAATCAAAAAATTTAAAAAACCGACTTATCAAAGCTCTACTCTGGTGTATTGAAAACGTCTTAATATGAAACAGCAGGTCTAGAATTTTAATTGTTACCTTCTTGTCGAGCCGTGTGAATAAAATACCTCAGAATCAGGACTCAGAAGCAGTTAGTCACTATTTATTTCTATACACACTGCCGATTGATCAAACTAGTGTACCTTTAACATTAAAGCTAAAACTATAAGCACTAGTTTATCTAAATAATCTCAACTTCAACTATTTGGTTTATTACTTATCCCTAAATAATTTATGATTTTAAAATACAAATATATTAAAAATAATTATAATAATAAAAAACTACGGAAAGTCAATAAATTATATTTTGGTGCAATTTCTTCGATTAAAATTGATTTTAAATGAACTAAAGGATTGAAAACCATTCCTAAAACATTAAGGCTGATAGTCTAACCGTTGATTATACAGTAAAGACAATGGTCTAACTATAAAAATACCAATTTCTGAAAAATATATTTTACAGTTATTTACAAGTTTATCGACAAATGTGTTACTGCCAGTTGTCCAATGTGTTTGCTCAAAAAGCAGTTGAAACTGTCTGGTCCGGAACATCAAATAGAGAAATAGAATTATGCCTAATAAATTTTCACAGTAAACTGCGCCATTAACTGCTTTACAGAGAAGTATTAAAATGAATTATAACGTTTGCAGACTACATAAAACTAGCCTGGTTTTATAAGAATATGGAACATTCTGTTTAAAAGCAAGTACTTTGTAAACTTGTTTTGTACTTCTTCCGATTTATTAATTAATAGCTTATTGAACAATATGCGAACATACTGTTGCTGAGGGCTGGTCAGCGCTTTAGTGGCATGAATAAATTAGCATGTCTCATTTTCTTCTTTAGAAATTCCAACAATCAAAGACGTGAGAATAATGAATCTATATGCAAAATAAACGACAATTTAATATCAAAAGCGACACGGAGGTAATTAAAATAAGATACTAATAAGAGCTCTACGTTGTTTATATAATAAATTTCAATTTGATGATTATTGCACTTGTAAAATTGTAAATGCGTATTATTGGGATTGGGATACATAACTTCAGGAAAGTGTATTTAAGCTCTGAAAATTAATTTAGAAGAAAACGAAGAACATTTTTGGCCATTACCTTCAAATTGTAAATGTCAAAATCAGCTGCAAATTTATGGTTCCAAACTTCTGATTTTACAAGGAGCTATGGGAGTACTACTAGGGGAGAATCGGATAATCATTAGGTGTAATTTATATCAACTTGGTGGATCTCAGTGAGGAGAAGAGTTGCATGACAAATAAGTCCAATTGACAAACTTCGAGTTGAGGTAAAGTAGTAGATGGGGTATGAAAAAAACAAAAGTCAATGAAAACGCGGTATTACCAAACTAGTCTGATAATACCGCACCTCCTGTTTGATAATACCGTGTTCCAAAAATAAGGCTTTATTTAATGTTCAGTACAAAAAAGTTAACAAAACTCGCAAACAAAAAGTTTTCGCCAGATTCTTGGCCACTGCATTCTTTATGCACCCACTGGGAACAACGGCAACAATGGAACCATAACCCTTTGTCACGGCCACACTAGCACAGATATGACTCGCTGCATACGATGACCTACCCTGGACACAATTTACCTCATCTGCACTAACTTCAATGTCGTCATCTGAGTCCGTTAATGTGCTGTTCCATTGTGCTAGTGCACTAGGCACTCTTGCACTGTCGTTGATCTTGTGTCTTGTAGTTAGTGGTTCATGTTTCTTCCTTGATCTTGACGTGCGTTATTGGACTTGGATCGTTGTTGGTAGTGGAACGCCTTGAAGCCGTTAGTGATGGAGCGAGTGTTGTTTGTTTTTGCGATTTGAGCAGACGAGAGAATTGCTGTAGACACCTAGGCGAGGCTGATCGATTTGGATTATGTAGATTTCTCCGCAAGTCCAAATCGGCCACCCCAGGAAAGAACTGCACGTGATACGCAGGGTGACCCTATTTCTACGCATGGAGCCCATACGGCGAGCTACCCCGTGCGGTCCGTTAACGCCTGTACACCCCCGTTTTTAGGCGGGGACCCGGCCTAGGGCATCAGCGATGCTCTCGTCCCCAGCTGTTATTTAGATCATTCTTGTATGTAAAGTGATTTTTGTTATTAAAAATTTGAGAAATTTTTGAAAATATTTAGTTTAGTTTTGAGATTTTTGATTTTATGGAAGAACGAACCTTTTAGAAATTTTGAAAATTTTTTGAAAAATTTGAATATTTTGAAATTTTGAAGATAAGAATGATATTGATATTATTTTTTTTGGTTTTTTTATTTTTTCTTTGTGTATTGTGTGTGTGATTTAGTGTTCTGGTGGGAGTAGTAGACTTTTGTGTACTGTTCTGTTTGGGTGTGTGATTCTACTGAATAGTGTTCTTATGACTGTATTTATATCATTGCGTACTTGTTATAAGAATATTGTGTGTTTGCCTGCCAAGTAGGTGTTGATTGTGTCTATTTTGAGATCGTTGTGAATGTCTGCATTGCGAACGTACCAAGGTGCGTTCACAATTTGTCTGAGTGTTCTGTTTTGGAATGTTTGTAGTTTTTTCTTTGTTGTTTTGCATGCATGTGTGTATACAATGGCTCCATATAGAATTTTGGGCTTTATTATCTGATTATAGAGCATTAGTTTATTCTTTGGTGACATTTTACTTTTGCCGTTTATTAATGGACAGAAAGCTTATTTGGCTGCAATGCCTTCGTTTACTTTTGCTTGAATATGTTTCTGGAAAGTGAGTTTACTGTCTAAAGTTACCCCTAGATATTTAAGAGAATCAGACCATCTTATTACTGAATTCCGTAAATTTAAATTTGGTATAGGTTTATTGCGTTTAGTTGTTATGAGCATGGCCTGGGTTTTATCTTCATTAATTTCGATATTCCAAGTTTCTGCCCATTCGTATATGGAGTCTAAGTGTTGCTGTACGTGGTTTTTGAGTTCTATGTGATTGTTGCTTATTGAGAATATGCATGTGTCATCTGCGTCTATGGAGAGTTTAGTGTTTGGGTGTCTAGGTATGTCTGTTGTGTATAATGTGTATAGTGTAGGCGACAGAGGAGAGCCTTGAAGGACTCCTGCCTCTATGCGCCTTGTGGTGGATAGTGCTGTGTTTATTTGTGTAGTGAAGGATCTGTGTTTGAGGAATGATGCTATGAGTTGAGTTAGTGGCGGTGGTTTTTTGTGTAGTCTGTCTAGTTTGTGAATGAGTCCCTCATGCCAGACTTTGTCAAAGGCTTTTTCGACGTCAAGGACTACAACTCCGGTCGATGCCCGTCTTTGTAGTCCTCAACAAGTCTGGCTAGTTGGAGCTCGGTGTTGTGTTGTTTTCTAAACCCAAATTGTTCATCTAGGATCAGATTGTTTTGTGTTATGTGTGTGTTCAATCTTTCCAGCATAACCTTCTCCGTCAGCTTGCTAAGTGATGAGAGCAAGCTAATAGGTCGACAGTTTTGAGGAAAGATCAAATTTTTGTGTGGTTCTGGAATGAGAATGACTTTTGCTTTTTTCCAAGATTTTGGAAAGTGTTTTAGTGATAGTATTGTGTTTATGATGTAAGTGAATTTGAGTAAGGCTGTTTCTGGTAAGTTTTTTAGTGCTCTGTTTGGTAGGTTGTCGTAACCGGGTGCTTTTTTCGGGTTTAATTGCGCAATAATTTGCGCAATTTCTGCGATGTTGGTTGGTCGTGTGTCGTCGTCTTGGTGTTCGTTTTCGTAAGTTAGTATTTCTCTGTAGTTTCTCTCTATGGTTGCCTCGTGATCTATATCTTGGGCCCCATCGCCTAAGGTGAATTGCGATTCCAGTGAGTCTGCGAAGGCCTCGGCCTTCTCTTCGCTGGAATACACCATTCCTCTCAGTCCATGGATATTAGGATATGCCACTTTGTTACCACCTTGCATCGATCTGGCAATTTTCCATAGAGAGTTGTTTTGTGGGTTGACTGTGGTGATGTATTCAGTCCATGAGTTGTTTTTGTGAGTTTTTATGTCTGTTTTGATTGTATTCGTGAGCCTGTTTGCTTGTGTGTTTAAGTCTGGGTTGTTTGTTAGTCTGGCTCGTCGTTTTAGCCGGTTTCGGAGCCTTATGTTGTTTTTTATGTTTTGTGGGAGCGAGTATAGATTGTTTTGTTTTGTGTGTACAGTTTTTATGGCTGCTTGTATCTCCTCAGTGAATCTAGCAACTTCGTTGTCTAGTTCCGCTTTGGAGGCGATGTATGGTAAGTTGTGCATGTTTTGTGTTAAGTGTTCTTTGAATATGTTCCAGTGTATGAATTGTTGTATATTTGCTTGTTTGTGTTCGTGAATGTTGTTTATTGTGATGACAATAGGAGAATGATCTGATAAGGATAAATCCTCCAAATTGTCAATCACAACGTTGTGTGCGATGTTTTGAGTTAGTGCTATGTCTAGTATACCTGAGCGTTCGTGATGGAAGTGAGTGGGTTCGAGTGGTGCGTATACTGTGAAGTGCAGCTCTTGCGAAGCTCTTAGCAATGCAGTGCCACCTGTATTAGTGGCCCTGCATTCCCAAGATCTATGTTTGCAGTTAAAGTCTCCTGCTGCAAGAACTGGCAGTGTATAATTGAAGAGTTTTGTGGTTTCGTCAAGTGGTAAGTTAAGTGTTGGTGGCTTGTATACTGAGTGAATGACAATGTCTCCGTCAGTTAGACTGACTTAGATGCTTGTCATCTCCAGTATGTCTGATTGGGGTGGTTGTATAGCGTCATGTGTGATGTTGTTTTTTTTACAAAAATGGCAGTGCCGCCCCCCATACGCTATGCCCTGTCATTTCTGTAGATTGTGTAGTTTTTGATATGTAACCTTGTTTGTGGGACTAAGAATGTTTCCTGAACGAGTGCAATGTCTATATTATTTTCAGTCAGGTAGTCTGCGAACTCATGTCTTTTGGGGTAAAGAGAATTCGCGTTCCAACTGACTAGAAATAGGTGTTTAGGTTTATTAGCCATTGAAATTAGCGAATAATTTCAATGTTGGGTTTTTATTATTGATATCTGAGATTTTAGTCAGTTTTGCAACTATGTCTTGTTCGGACATAGTTAGAAGAGCAATGAGACCGTTTGTTTGAGGCATTGCACTCGTTTGGCAGTTTGTGTTTTTGTTTGTAGGTGCTGTTTGTGTGGGTTTGGGTGCTTGTTGTTGTTGTTGTTATGGTTGTTGAGGTTTAGTGACTTGTGCGAATGTTAGGTTTGTGTTTACAGGCCGTGTTTGTGGCAGTGGTTTTTTGTAAGAGATGCATGCACTCTAGGTATCGTGCCGTCACTCTGTATGTTGCGCTAACGCCTAAACGAATTTTTTACAGCATAAGCCAACGTCAAACGATTTTTGGGTGCATACACTACACTGAAAAGTATAGTGCAGCGTTTTTCTACCTCACTTCACTTTTGGACTTTGTTCGGAGAGCGGTTAAACACGTGTTGCCTGCGCAACCGTGGCAACAGAACTAATAATTGGTAAATGGTAATGTCATCTGAGTATCTGAGTCATCATCGCATAAAGTATTTATGGGAACGTATTCATCCCTACTTTCGTCACTGATAAAAAGTTTCTTCTTAGCTAAGTCTTTTGCTTGTTTCATTTCTTCTTTGTTTTCATGCATTTTTAATTATTGCTCAAAACTACCAAGGGAAGATCGTCGTTACTGATTGTTAATCCTAGGGTCATCTTGCTTTTACCAAAATTTTCTTCTGCCAAATTCTTACCTGGAATATTTTTTCCTTTAAGCCTACGTCCTTTTGCAATTTTATCTCTCTCTTCTTAATTCAGTAGCGGATTACAGCCTCTTGGTTATAATTTTCCTCATTTCTATGAGGTCTTGGGTCTTCAATTCTTGGATCAGATGTAAACTCGTCATATTGTTAAAAAATTCCGGTAACATCGAATCCTTTTACCGCCTTGTTCATCGAAGTAACTCTCAAATAAGCTTTGTTAAAAATAGCAGCCAAAGAGTCATGCCTTATTTTTTCATATAGATGGTTTTTCATGTACAAATCGCACTCTCTGTAAGTAAGCTGACTTAAGGAGACCAAGGCATGTAATGTCCAGTGGTTGCATTTTATGTGAGGTATGAGGTGGCAGCGATAGCATCTGAATCCCATTGTCACTGCA
>JAEQML010083943.1:0-10295 GCA_016904865.1 Pissodes strobi | reverse complement strand
AGCTTCCCATTGCACTTCGCAGCGCTATTAGAGTCGTACTTGGCCGGGCGCGCCTTCTCGGTGCGTATAGGTAAGTCCTTCTCATCCCGGAGAAATATTAGGGCGGGGGTGCCTCAGGGAACGGTACTATCGCCACAGCTATTTAGTTATTACATAGCAGATCTTCCCTCCCACCCTGAAACGTCCTTAGCGTTCTACGCGGACGACACAGCCCTCTATTCCCACTCCTACACCGCGCAGGAGGCGACAAATAAGTTAAGCGCACATATGGAGTTAATAACTCAATTTTATTCCGACTGGAAGATACGTCTTAACCCCGGTAAAACGGAGTTGGCCGTGTTCGCCAGAAAATTTACCAATATTGAAACCGCCCCTATCCTAGTCAACAACATTCCCATCCATCCTAAAAATCCCGTAAAGTACCTGGGAATCATTCTTGATTCAAAGCTCAACTTTAGCAAGCACATAAGTCATGTGCACGTCAAAAACAGGGACGCCCTGCAAAAGTTAAAGCCTTTGATCAGGAATGGTTCCTGTCTAAGCCCCTCAAATAAACTCATCCTTTACAAATCCATTATTAGGCCCTACCTGACGTATGGTGCACCGGTCTGGTGTTCGGTGGCCGACACACACCTCAAAAGACTGCAAATATTGCAAAATAGACATTTAAGGGCTGTTTTCTCGGCGAGTCGGTACACTAGAATACGGGACTTGCACGCCTGGGCAGGTATTGATTACATCAACGAATATGTTGATAAAATGGCGTGCAAGTTTTATACATCTGGAATACTCGGCTCGCCGAGAACTGCCCACATTGCAGATTTGAGGTTTGAGTCGGTCGGCAGACCCAAACACGGTCCCATACACCGAAAAACGTCAATATTCTTCCAGGCGCCACGGCCGCCCGAATAATGGATTTTCCTATCACCCCTCATCCCTAAAACTCACCCCTATCCACCCCTTCAGCGCCCCTGGGGTCGACACAAAAATGCCGATACCAGGAGCACAGAAGTTGGACATCCCGAAATCATAGTCTATCGCTGCCCGAGGTAGGCCCCCCCCATCGCGCTGAAAACGCGGTGGGCGGGGCTCGCTAAGGGACCTCGACGGACTATATATACGGTCAAAAATCCGAACCATAGCAGTCTTAACACTGCTTTCGAGTCGTCTCCATGCTCCCCTGCTCCGGCAGGCGAAGTATGGTCTAGCGCGCCGAGACTATGCCTGATATCATGTTGCAATTCTCACCTCACTGAAGCTAGAATAACCTAGCTTCCTACCTTTCTACCCTATGTGTATGAATGTGTGTGTTTGTCCCGTATATGTGTGCGTATGTTAAACCAAAGAATCGTGAAATGGGGTTTTTCCTACTGTTTTCCCCATGTTACTACCCCTCATCTATCCTTATCCCGGAAAATAAGTCATCAGTTCCATTGCCATTTGTGTTGTACTTATTAATGCAAAATTTCTGAAAGGCAACAGCCTAAGTAGAACAGTTACTTGCTGGGATGGTACCTTACTACTAGCCGAAACATGGCTAGGGCTTAACATCGGCCCATTTTGAATGTACACTGCGTGCTGAGAGGTGTCTGAGGCGCCTGTAGGGCGCTCGTAGCCTATCCGTATTACGTGTCGCGAAATATATAGCCATGTATAGTAGTCTTAGGTATATATAATCATTGTTAACTACCTATTAATAAATGTTGCTTGCTTGCTTGCTTGGTCCTGTTCTGTCTTGGCTTCGTTGTTGTTTTGTCCAATATATTGTGCCATATTCTGTTCGTTTGTAGCCCTTCTTCTTTTCGATTGAAATTGTCCTTGTATTTGTGGATTTCTATGGCTTCTCTATGTAGTCTGGTCGAGAAATGCCTGGCTGAGGATAAAATCTCAGTTTCATCAAACAGAATCCGATGATTGTCTTCTCGAAGGGCATGTTCTGCAACCGCTGATTTATCTGTCTGTCCTAGGCGGCACGACCTTTTGTGTTCAGTCAGACGCGTGTTTGTACTTCGTTTTGTCGTTCCGAGGTATACAGCTCCACACGAGCAAGGAATTATGTATACACCGGCGGAAGAAAGAGGGTCTCTTGGATCTTTGGCCGAGCGGAGAATTTCTTGGACTTTTGTAGTGGGCTTGAAAACCGGCTTGATGTTGTGCTTTCCTAATAGTCTGCCAATGCGGTCGGTAACTCCTGTTATTTAATTCACCCATGAGTGCATCCCCCCCATACTTGATCATTTCGTTTGTTATCTCGTCTATACCAGGTGATTTTCTGTTTTTTAGACCGGTTGCCGTTTGTTTGATTTTCTCTGTCGGTATCTGCCAAGTTGGTGGTGTTTCTTCATTTGTGGGTGTCTCCTTGGTCTCCGTGTTTTCCTCTTTATTACTGTAGAGTTGTTCAAAGTGTTTTTCCCAGTCTTCAGTAGTGATCTTTGAAATTTGGATATATTCGTTAACTGGTCTTTTTCTGTTTCTCAGCATATTCCAAATTCTTTTCTGTCCTCCATATAGGTCGTGTTCTATATCGGCAGAGAATTTTTCCCAATGCTGTCGTTTAATTGACTGGATTTCTGCATTGACCCGGTTTCTGACGGCCTTATATACCTCGTACGTAATTGTGTTCGACGGTATTGCAGGTACGCTTTTCGTTTTTCAGCTGCTAAGTCCTTTACCTCTTGTTTAAACCAAGGTTTAGTGTTTCGTTTTCCGGTTCTGGTTTTATTTCTTCTTCCAAGTACTTCTTCGGCTGCATTTAGCAGATTTGTGCGTAATTTATTCCATGCCATTTCCACGTCGTCATCATTTTTTATCCCATTATTTGCAATCTTCTGTTTCAGCCTTTGTTGGTATAGATGTTTCGTAGAATAATTTGCTAGTGCCTCCATATTGAGTTTACTGGTTGTTTCGTTCTGTTTTTTCTTTATTTGGTGTGTCGTGACTCTTATTTTTGCCATTACGAGATTGTGATTAGTAACAGCATTTGCGGAACTTAAAGCTCTTACGTCGAGCACTTGGGAGAGGTGAATGTTTCTGTTTGTTATTATATAATCTATTATGGACTTTTGTCCTCGTGTGTTTTCAAATGTGAATTTATGTTGCGGTTTATGTTGAAAGAATGTGTTGTTAATTCGCAGTTCGTTAAGGGCGCATATCTGTATAAGTTGTTCACCGCTGTCGTTGATTGTTTCTTCATTAAATCGGTTTTTGATCCCCACTATTGTTTCATTGCCAATCCTTGCATTAATATCTCCCAGAAAAATTACTTCATCTTGCTACCGTCGAGGGTTCTCTGCAGGTTCTGGTAAAATGTGTCTATCTCTACCCGGGGTTTGTTGATGCCAGGCGCGTAAACACTGATTATATGACTTGTTTTGATCTTCTGAAATTTAACTGTTAGTTGCAGCAGTCTGTCGTTGACGTAGTTTATGCCGCTTATGTTGTTTTCTCACTTTCCATTTATCAATATGCCTACTCCCGACGTTGCTCTTTCATTATTATCTCTTCCGCTGTATATGAGAATGTAGTTTCCATACCTGATGCTGCCCTTGCCTTTCTTTTTCGTTTCTGCTATAACACAGATATCGATTCCTTTATTTTCCAGTTCCATTATTATTTCTTGATCTTTATTGTTGAAAGAGGTTACATTCCAAGTCGCCACTCAAGGGGTTTGGGTTTTCTTATTCGTATTCGTTTATTCCTTGTTCTCGCCGTGTCGTCATCGAAATAATCAGTCCTATCCGAGGCTAAGTCGTTGGTTCTATGAGCATAACAGTTTTTTTGACCATGGGTAGGTTGCTGGCCTCTCCCATGAACCCTCCTCCTTTATCCGGGCTTGGGACCGGCAACGTCAACAGTTGAGTTACTCAATTCACCCAACCGCTAACGCAGGCGGAGTTTAATAGTTGTAGGCTGTAATTAGGGGGAACAAATGTCCTGGGAGTGAGTTGCACAGTGATGCAGTGCGACAGACAAAAGAGTTCTTGTAAGGCTATGTGTTGGGTGTCTCCAGTTGTACGACAAACTGGTGCGTTCTTGCCGTCTGTCGTGACAGTCTGACAGACATGGCTTGGGACGGGATGAGGCGGGCCAAATCCTGGGAGCATCTACCGTGAAAGTATCTGTAAACAGGGACATCTCGGCCACATGTCTGCGGTGTTCCAGACTATCCAGATTCCGGGTCATCTCGGGGTCACCGACGAGACGCAAAGCTCTCTTCTGAACGGAATCCAGCAGCTTTAGGGTGAGCTTTGGTGCGGCATCCCAGATATGTGAGCACAATTCTAAGCACTGTTGCGGTGTATACAGTTGTTTGTTGCGAAATAGTGCACCGAGCTTCTGGGAGGCTGATTTTGCGATGTTAGCAACGTGGTCATGCCAGGACATATTGCTGTTGCCACCCAGTAGTCCGATTGACGAGGATGAAGGAATGGTCGAACCTGCCATAATGCTGTCATGGTCCGCTGTACTGGCCTCTTGGTAAACGTGGCTACTTGGGTCTTTGCTGCATTGAACTGGAGCAAATTTCTGTCGCCCCACATTTGAACTTTCTCCAGGTCTTGATTAATTGCTGTAATCTGCTCCTCTCTGCGGTGATAAGTCTCAGTCGCTGGTAAAGATTTTTGTGATCTAAATTGGGAGACAAGGGTACTGTCATCAGCAAAACTGCAAACAGGATTATTCGTTTCGGTCTGCAGGTCATTAATATTTATGAGGGACAGAGTTGGTGAAAGTATTGCGCCCTGGGGCACGCCCGCGTTAATGGTGAATGTGTCTGAGATGTGTTCATCAACTGCAACGTGCAGAGATCGGTTCTTAAGAAAACTGGCAAGCCAGCGGCAGAGAGAGGCTGGCAGTCCGAAGGACGGCAGTTTGTTGAGCAATCCGTCATGCCAAACTCTGTCGTATTATTATATTATTACCAATTAGTTATCAGATCCCAAATTATAACTCACTACTGCTTGTATTCTAGATAAAACTACTGCTAAAAACTGTTTTGAAATTGGACGCGTTGTTATTAAATTCAAAGATAAATTTACTCGGCAGATGGCGCTGAACGACAAATTACTATCAAATTATACCTTGAAATTCGGTCAACACCAGTCCTAGTAATAGCTCAACCAGCACCACCTCAGATTCACACAAAATAATAGCAAGTATGTAAGCTAATACTTTCATTTTGAAATAAAAATAAGAGCAAGCTACTCTAGCCTTATAAAAAAATTCCGTGGATTGAAAGAACCCAGCTACCCCGTAGTGAAATTTCGAAATGACCCAGTCTACTGTCTGACTAGACACAACCTCTTGTCAACCTGACAGTTTGATTTAAAATTTTGGAAGGTGTCAAATAAAGGGTTATAAAATTTTGAAAGTTCACTTCTCCGAAACGTTCTGCTGTAACCTGCAACCTAGATGGTGATAGAAATACCGAACTTATCACATAGACTCAAGTTAATTTAACTCGGTTAGTATACCCTTTCCAAAAGCCCGAGTTGCAAGTTTCAAACAGAAAACGTATCCCTCAAAATGCTATGTTATGTTCTAATATCAATGCCAAAATAAAGTAAAAAGGGTATTAAAGTGAATAAACTTCCTCCGATATAATATGCACTAGAGATTATCCATAAATCTAGCACCTGTAAGAAGTAAATAATGAAACTAGGCCGGCGTAGTAACACTTCACAAAAGGTGTTATATATACTCTAGTGGATTATGATGATTGCTATTACTTACTAAAAAAAGGATTAAAGCGTTTTAGGAAAATGTTTGAATACTAAATTCTGTTTAAATTTAAAAGTCTATACAATAAAGTAATTATTTCTGGCACAATAGTGCTGACTAAACGTGATAATATGTATAAAAATGAACTTATCTTGAGGAAGGATCTCCTGTAAAGTTATATCCGAAAACTAGCCATCATCCTTCTCTGTATGTCGAACAGCCCAAATTAGTCAGGTTCCAGGTAATAGTGGCTCTTTCTACTCTACAGGGAATCAGCAATTAGAACCCCGCAACAATCAGCTACCGGAATGCTGCTGCTAAAATCCAACAACTTGAATGCAACTACTAGAATCCAATTACTAGTATCCAATTACTATAATCCAGTTACTAAAATTCAGCTACTATAAAACAGCTACAAAAAATCTAAAAACGAAAATTAATCCATATCAACAACATAACATGAAATTAACAGATATGCCAAAACTCGGCCCCAAAAATCTAATTGAAATTCTACAGTCAATACAACTTAAAACAGCTTACCCATAACTGGGGTTCACCAAAACCTTCCTGGGCATCCTGAAAGGATTAACGGGCATATTGCCATTACAGCGGTTGCTAGAAACTTCTTTTACAAGCAACTAACCATCTCTCGAGAGTCTCAAACGACTTCCAGCCTATTTCATTTACGAAATAATACACTTCTCGAGAGCTACCTCTCACCCCAAGGAATTTTCTTTGGCTAATCATAAAACAAAAGCCTTACAAAATCAACAACAACAGTTTTCTTCTGTTCTCTCCCATCCTACTGGATTAATAAACAGAAACAAATCTGTAATCGCGTCAAAAACTATCGACTGACATTCAACTAAAAATCCTTAAATGTAAATTCAAATACTGCATGTCAGAATCCTAGACAGGTACGAACTTATCGAAAAAAAAAAACAAATCAAGATGATTAACCAATCGATATTCCTTCCCAAAATGACTTTATAAATAGAAGAATTTCCACCCGTAACAGTCTGCCTTCAAAATATCCAACGTATCCAAGTATTGAAAATTGCTTTTATTCTGTTTCTTTCACGTTTTTTTTTTGTACGGAGTGTTACCTTGAGAGTATGATACGATATTATATAAATATCCTTTTATTTGTTTTAGGGATAGAAACATGTTAAATAAACGACTCAGCGAAAAATTTATAATAAATAGATTGTAGCTTTATACTTTTTTGTACGTGCAGCATCCAGTACCGCAACGCGCCCGCTTTATTTTCAAAGGTGTTTAACTAACTCAAGAAATTGTCGTATTAAATAATTAATTAAAATATTCGTATTTCCCTTCTGGAGTTATGAAAGCGGTTACAGGAATTGATTCTTCAGAAAGTCTAATTTGGTGCTACCCTGAACGACAGTCTAAGCTAATAAAATATTTTTTCTTAACAGTCTGTTTGTTGATTAATCTATAATCGGCACATAACCTATGGTCTTCTTAGCCATTATAACTGGACTGGTATATGGCGACTGTGATGGTCTAATTGTCTCCTCGTGAATAACATAATCGATGTTTTTACGCAAAACGATCTTTTCAAACTCAGCTAACCTGTAGGGTCTTTGAACAATGAGAGTATCAGATTTTAACTTAACTGGCATTTCCATTCCAGAAACATAACCCAATTTTAAACCTCTATTTGGAAAACAGGCTGGAAGCTGTTGAATAATAGATCTGATGCGATTATGAATATCAGGCTTATTAACACCAACAGTATTAAATTTTTGACATGCTCGTATAGCATTTATATCAAGAGATGCGGACTCAAATAGTTAGTTTAGCTTGTACGTGAATACTTTATTTTATGATCTTTTGTGAAATTTTGATCTATCAGAATGTTTATACATGGAATACACTTATCAAGAACAAGCAACTGAGCTGGTAAGGTACCAGAATCGATAGAAATCTTACAGTTTTGAACATACTCTTGGATCTCCGATCCTCCAAATACCGTCACTAAATTATCAGTTATTAACGAGCAGTCTCTACCGAAATCAATAAAACATTGTTCATCAAAGTTTTTATTAATATTCACTACCTTATTAAATTTGTCTTTGCCACAATCTCTCAATTAATAAAGCATTCCATACGGACCAAGATTTTGGAATGCTCAGCGAAACGAAACGCGACGAGATGAATTACTAGGCTCAGCTTTAATACTGGCCTCTCACACACATTATAGAACGTAGAAAATCCAAACAGAGGTACGAATTTCGAATTTAGAAAGAATATGTCTGAAAACGTTTCCCGGAGAAAATACGAATTACGAAGAATACTCTGCATTGTTAAAGGGAAGTAATTTACAAAACGCATGCCCGAAAGGAACATATTAGTTTAGAAACCGGCAATTTATTGAAAAATCACCAAAAATTAGGATCTCAGAAAGTTCTTTATTTTTGGGATTTAAGAAAATGGGCTTTAGCTCCAAAAAGCAGGACGGAAGAATTTATTGGAAATGCCTGGAATTAGATTCAAGAGAATTTTTTTTAATTTTCAATAAAAATCAAGTTGCTAAAAGGCGAACATACACACACACCTGTTTTTCTAGATGAGACTTCCGTTTTTAGCAAAATTGGGGATAGAAGAATGAGGCAAGATGGTAATAAATACAGTAATTTTAAAAAGCTGAAAGTGGGATACGTTACGTTACTGTTCATGCCGGAATTAGAAATGGTCTGTAACAAATGAATCCCTAATTTTTAAATGTAATAAGAAACCAGGTGATTATCACGATAATATGAATACCGTCAATTCTGAGAAGTGATTTAAAGACCAACTTATTGCAAACTTAGAAGAACCATCCTTAATTATACTGGATAACGCAACTTATCATAGTGGTTTAGAAGAAGAAATTCCGAGAAGAAGCTGGAGCATAAAACATCTTTTAGAATGGCTTGAAAAGTAGAATATCCTTTTTTCAAATAATCTTTTAAAAGATGTTGTTTGGAATTTGGTGAAAAAGCAAACAGTGCCGGAAAAAAATATATCATGCAGATAAATACCCTGCGCAACACGGTCATTGCGTGCTCAGGCTACCACCCTATCATTGTTATTTTAATGCTATCGAAAGGGTGTGGTCAGGGACTAAAAGACGTTACGATAAGGTTACTAATCACAGGGTCACCTGCTGAAGTTTTAAATGTATAGAACAACCTTATAGAAAATATACCGCAACAATACTGGCAAAATTTCATAAACCAATCAAAGAAAATTATTTGTGAGGCATGGGAGGTGGAAAATAAATTAGATTTATTCAACATCGAACCAATGACTATCTCTGTGTCGAATGAATCCGACGAAGAACTATTTTTTCAGAAAGTGAAAATATTGATCAAGAGGGTATTAGGATTTTAAACTTTTAAAATCACTTTGTCGTTTTATTTCATTTAATCAAAGTGCTCTTAAATATTACTACTGCTTTTTACAATAATTATGAATGTTTTGGTACAGTTAGTTTGCTTTGTATTTGTAACAGGGACATTGATTTAAAAATGTAGGTTTTTCATCGTAATTCCACTTTTATTCCTTGAAATATTTGTAGACATGATCGATCTAAATTCGAAATCGATTACTCTGTCGGATGTTCTAATTTGAATAATGTGCTTTGTAGAACTTTTAGGGCTGTCTTAAATCTTGATACTAAATTATTTTGAAAATGACTTATTACATTAGGCTTATATATATTTGTAGAAAATCTTATATAGTTTAACCCTTTCCAGCCCAAATAAATTTTTTTTAAAATAAAAATTTATTTATTGCGAAAACCTTTTGAATTTGTTGTCTTAATACTGACTAAACATTAGTTGATAGTTTTTTTTTCGAAAAACTTAGGAAAAAACAATAGATGCCATATGGCATCAGTGGGTATAAATCTTATCCAGCCAAAATAATTTTTTTTAAAATTAAAATGTATTTATTGCGAAAACCTTTTGAATTTGCTGTCCTAATACTGATTAAACATTAATTTATAGTTTTTTTTCGAAAAATTGATTATGTCATCATCAGAAAACAGTTTGAAAAAGGTAAGTGGGATCAAAACATCATGATCCATAGTAGTGTCTACTATCTTGTCTACTTCGTCAATGTCCTTTTTTTTTTCATGAAAGTTGGCTTTTTTGGGGATTTTTATATGATGCAGATGCGATAGATGCGATGCCAAAAAGGGTTGCTAATGGTGTATCGTCTGGAATAACTTCTTCTTCTACTTCTCCTTCTATTATTTCTTCTTCTGTCTGAGAGTTATCTTGTGTGTTGACAACATAATGTCCTCGGTCTCCTGTGGATTGGCGCGCTGAGCGCGTCAATCCAGCGCGCTGGATGTTTCGTACTTGAAATAATTCTTCATCTTCATCTGTTTCACCACCACTGTCTATTTCTATGTCCGAAACATCGCCCTCTAAGAGGACAAGCAGACGTTTTTCCTCCTCAGTAGTGAGTCCCATTCTGGTCATTGACGAAAACATAAAATAAAATACAATTTTTAAGAAAAAAATATATATTTCCTAACCATTATAGCTTATTTTTGGTTTTAT
>JAEQML010083942.1:0-10295 GCA_016904865.1 Pissodes strobi | reverse complement strand
TTTTTTTTTCAGTATGCTCGGGTCGGTCATTCAATAAGCAGCCATCCATATCCGATGTAACGAAGCTTCCCCAGCGCTATGGTTTGGAGTAGCTGCAGTGCTACACCAACTTCAATTTCCTCGAATGAGGTAGTAATCGATGGGGAGCCCTCCACCGATTACTATTGAATTTGGTGTAGCATTACATGGAAAATAGTCGTTTTCATGACTGACATTTGATTATTTATTTATCATTTGGTATATATAGGTATACATATAGTCAATTGTCCGTTGTCGTTTTTGAATTTAAAATAAATTTCGAATTGTTTTATTGCTTTTTAAAGCAGTGATTAATACGAAATTATTTTTTTATAATTCTTAAACCGTGCAACGCTGACGAGTCCAAGGAAGGACGAAACAATTGATAATATGTTCTTCTATTCTATGGATCCATTGTATGCAGTATATTGAGAGCATTGTTAAATAGAGCACTTGATTTAATAGATTGTGTATTTGTATCAGTCTATTGTTGAATGCTTTTCTTCTTAATGCTCATAGTCGACGATTTTAGAAGAAGTTGCTGTTGAAATACACATTTTTGAAGTTTTAAAATGGTAAGTTAATTTCTAAATATTGAATTCAATACTGTAATGTATGATTGTAATGAATGTGTTCTACTATGAGGTCTTTTTTGAATAAATTACATACCAATTTAAACTGTCCTATTAACATATTTCCTACAATATCTTATATATGTTATATACTTATTTCATTTGCTATATTCTTTATCGTATTTCATAACTGTTACAATTTATATGTATTCATTCCATTTTTTATATGCAATTCAACTTATGTTAAACATATTCACATTTACACAAACAGTTAGCATAAAACAAAGGGATTATTTAAAAAGGTATTCATAATAATATATATTTACAGCAAAGTCGTGCCATTTTTTGGACTAAAAATTCGAACTCCGCGCCCTAAAATACCCCTGTTTAGAGTACCCTCATAAAAATTTACTTTTTTGAAAATTATTTTCGATTTTTTTTTCGCTTTTATTACAGAAACGGTTAGAGGGATCCACGTATATGTCGCCCTCATATAAATAATTTTTTAAATCACATACTGAGTGTTAAAACCACACATTTTCCCAAAAAAAAAACTATTTTCGAAATATTTCGGTACAACAAACTCGTGCGATTTTTTTGACCAAAAATTCGAAATACGCGCCCCACAAAATCCCCTCTCCAAAATTTATTTAAGTAAATCGACCGAGAGCTGAATAACCCTGTATACATGAAATCTTAACGAAATGTTTAGGACAGAATGCTCTATTTAAAAAAAAATGTCTAAAATTGTTAAAAAAAATTTATAAAAAAGTTGTAAAACTAGGCCCTTATTTAAACTTCAAAAAAATATATAAAAAAATCAAAAGAATGAAAATTGCTGTATATCTAAAAATTTCAAATTGCCAAAATGCCCGACTTTCAACTGTCAATATTTCGTTAACAGCTAAAGATAGGTATAGAATATTATAAACAAAATATGTCCAGTTTTCTCTAGATAATCCAAAAGTTTAATAATATACAGGGTGTTCCATTTAAAAAACAGTTCATCCTTGGCGTAAGCCTTTTGTTTTTGGTTCAAATGTTTTTTTTTTTGTTAAATTTTTGAATTCAGCAGAAAAAAGAAATCAGTGAATGGCTATTGATTTGTTTTAAAAATACAGGGAAGGTCAAAAATAAGCCCATGTTCAGTCTTCGCTGTAACACCCTGTACATAGTACATATCACAATCATATATTATGTCAAAGCTTCATACTTTCTAAGAATTTTAATGGAGACTTAAAATTTGCGCCATCTTATGCATACTAAGAAAATAGAAATAAAACTAATCAGCAAATTCCCTGAAAACTTTTCAATGAAGTTGTCGGGGATTCCACAATATTTTAACAGGCCTTCCATATTAAGATTTGTTATTAATGTTTACTAAAAAATAAGTAAAAAGTAGAAGAAAGCATATTCAGTTCACATCATTCATGTTCAACTTTTTTCTTATTTGTGTTTTTCTTGTCTGAATAATTTTGAAATAAAGAAAGAAAGAAAAATATTTATTGCATACAACATAAAAATGTACATATACAAAAGGTGTCATTCGCAAAGTACGTTCTTCCATAACACCCAAACGAAGAAAAGTACTAAATGAAATATACTAACCCAAACTAACACAATATACAAGTTACTAGGTAGACTACACAAAGATACAAATCGCTAGTCAAAACTTAATATACGATCACAGTAACAGTTAGAAATACATAAAAATGCACTCAACCCGCTATTAGATGACTTTAATTCAACATTTCTCTCCTTAATTCATTTGCATATACTGTTTTAAAAGTAAATCTACTTAAGCTAGTAATCAAGGGGAATATATCAGAATTCAAAAAATTTACCGATCTATAAGCAAAACATTTTTTAAATTTATCTGTACTGTGTTTGGAAATGTTATATCTCACTACATTTCTCAAATTCAGATTATGGAGGTCACTTCGAGGAACCAGATATTGTGTCAAATATTCAGGAGAACCCATGTTAAGAATGCCATGCATAAAAAGTGAAGATCAACGCGAAGTTTAAATTTTAGCTGATAGTTATCAAGATATGTTGAAGTAATATGGTCATACTTACGCCCTCCTTACACAAAACGCATACATGAGTTCTGGGCCAATTGGACTTTTTGTTGATACTCAGCATTAAGAAAATAATAGTAAACAACATCACAGTAGTCAAGCTGTGAGAGTAGCAACGAGTCAACCAACAGCATCTTGATATGCTGGAGAAGTAAGTGTTTAAATGAGTACAGTCCTTTCATTGTGAGACATAATAATGACAGTTTTTTCAACAAATGCGACTCAAAGCTCAGGGACTCATCAAAAATCAAACCCAGATTCTTCGTTTGCTCCACACATTACAATGTTATTAACATAAATGTTCACAAAACAGTACAAGTTGAATTTAACCCTAGCTGATTCAGTGCCAATAATTAGGTGAGATCTCTTGTTTGCATTCAATAACAGGCCGTGTCCAGTTGACCAAGTGAAAAATCGCTCCAAGTCACTGTTAAGTTCACTCAGTATCCTACCTGAATTCTGAGACCTGAAAGATGTGAGAAGCTGAGTGTCGTCAGCATATACATGAACCGAACAAGAATGTACCTGATTTGGAATGTCGGAAACATAAATCAAGAACAACAAGGGGCCAAGAATGCTCCCCTGCGGAACTCCACAATCAATAGTACAAGGATCAGATCTATTACCGTCGATCTCCAAAATGTGTCTTCTCTGTGCAATGTACCCACTAAACCACCCACATGCCCCTGGGGAGAAGCCAAAATAGTGCAGCTTAGCAATCAGCAGGTCATGATTCACCAGGTCAAAAGCTTTACTAAAATATAAAAGAACAAGACAAGAGAGTAAAGACCGATCGATGTTCCTACAAATGTCGGAGGTCACCTTACTAAGTGCGGTCGCAGTGCTGTAACCTACCCTAAAGCCCGATTTAACGTTAGGCAATACACCTCTAAATCCAATGGATTCATTAATCATCCCAGAAACAAGCAATTCAAACATTTTTCCCATAATTGGCAGAATGCTTATATTTATGCAAAGAGGGAGGGGGTCTATGACTTTTATTAAAGTAAGGGGGCTTCATTTAATGCGTACTGGATTATTTCAGGGTTCTTCTGCTGGGCCAGAACTTTAATTAAAGGACTGCAACTTTTTCTCTGAAAGGCCGGAAGCAGGTCCACAACTTTGTTTTCCCTGGAAGGCTGACGAAGGGCCTTAACTTGTGGTTCCCCCACTAGAGGCCATCGACAGAGTTCGACGACGGGATTTGGGTATATGTTTTGTGTCTCATTGTTTCTTATGATTACTCTTCGTTTGCTTTTATTGATATAAATCAAACATTGAATTGAGGTAGCTCATTGATTTTAATTAATTTAATTTACATTTATTCACTGGTTTATCGGACCAGTTAATCTAATTGCTTTGAGTTGTTTACTCATTTTAAAAGTCAAGCGCTGGCTAGATAACTTCATTCTTTTCATTAATTAGTCGGCAGATATAACCGCTCTGAATTTTATCTTTTGATTATATGAATCAAGCTAACCATAGTTTTAATCTGATCTGGTGCCTTTATTAACGTCTCAAGTTTTTTTTTATCTAATCATTGTGTCCGCTCATTGCGGCATATTATCACCATCAGTGCAGCTATTAGCGCACGCATACCTAGTTGTAAGAAGCTTAGTCTGCGTCAAGTGATCACTTTGATAAGTAGTGTTTACAGGGGCGGCTTCTCAATAAGTGCGCCCGTGCGCGCGCACTGCCTGCGAAAGTAAACGGAAAAATAAAATCTTCCCTACATACAATTTAACATAAACTAACTACAATTTGCGAATTTACTTATTTTTGAATCTCCACTGGCCGCAGAATACATTATTTATAAGAGCGAAATCGAGGCACGACGGCGACGATCAAAACGCAGAGCGTCCAACGGCGGCCTCCGTCCGTCACCACAACTAGTCTAAATCTGCCGTGCGCTAGTGTTCGGCGCTCTTGTTAAATGCATTTTCGTCATGCAAAACGGTCGGGAATGTTCGTAAAATCACGAGATGTCAGGGCTCATCCGTGCGCTATTTAGATTCGCACTTTATAGCTTAATTAATTTAGTGATAATTTGCAATTCTTGCGTATATAGTATGGTGTCACAAGCTGATTTTTTCAGGGATGAAAGCACATGATAAGATAACCCTTATTCCGGAGGTAATACAAAATTAGACTCCATAAAAGGACACTATCATCAAAAATCGAGATATTGGTACCATCGTATAGAGGAAAAAATTCTTATTTTTTGGTCCAATGCACAATAAGGTCTTTGTAGGAAGTATTTTTTGATAATTATTAAAAAAAAATCATTTGCATTAGCCCATATGGCCGAAAAAAAATTTAAATGTAAATATCTCGGTTTTAACCGTGCAAAAATTTAATTAAAAAATAGTTATTTTTAAATATAACACTCAATTAACAAAAAGGGAAGGCCTAAATGAAAAAAAAATATTCTTTATAAAAGTTTCGCTTATGTCTTGACAAGGTAATAGAGCGAATCCCATATTTTTTGCTTATAAACTAACAATGGTATCACAATAAACAATGAGAGACGTCATGGGTTTACGCCCTAATTAAATATGTCCAGCCTCTTCGCCTTCAAGCTACGGCTGATGCAACACATTTATTATAGGTCCTAAAAAATTCAGCTTGTGTGGAAAAAGTGGGTGGTAAATCGTTTTTTAGAGCGAATATTACATACTACCAAAGACAATTCACAGATTGTCTTTGATACTACTATTATAAGTATTATTCTGTATTATACTCCAGTCGAGCCGTGAATTTATTTTTGTTTTGTTCGGTTCGTTGACGCTTGTTAATTAGCTGCATATAAACTCGTGAGTTTAGTGTACGTAATATTGTTTAGTGTTTTATATTTTTATTTATATACTATTATTCTACTGTCATGGCTAGTAGTTCGGGTTCTGACAATTGCTGTGGGGGCATAAATTCAGTTGACAATATTATTAAAAATACCTTTTCTTTATTGGATCTGAATAAAAAGATTGAAATAAAGGGGTTAGGGCGACCGATGCCGGTTTTAAAATTAGACCAAACATGTGCCAAGAAAAAGGATGGTCGGTCTTTCACCAGACATTTTAACCCCCGAAATCTTGTGGCGAATGAAATTTCACTTTAAAGCTAGGAAACGGCAATGTCGAAGGGTTAACCATCGACAAAAAGATATACAATAACACTTTTTTGCCATCAAACCGATATATTTTTTAACGTTTTCGAACTTCTCCTGATTTTTTTTCTGAACTTTATTGATTTGTAGTTACAATAAACTGTTTTAATGGTTTACTCTTCTGGAATCGATAAGTACCTACTTATTAATTTCTTTTAGTGCGCAACAATTACCATTCAAGAGGGCACCGAATTCATGTTTTTAAACGATTTTAAAGTTTTGGGTAAAAAATGGGCGTGGCACCTTCCAAACTTTCCGCCTTCGGCGGGCTAGCCTCCGGCAGCGCCTGCAGCGGGCATACTATGCGTATGAAAAAACCTACATATATTGCGCACAACCCTTTTAAAACCTCACGAGCCGCCACTGAGTGTTTAGTGCATTTAGTGATAAGGCATATAGAACCGAGGTTTTCCAACTGAATTGGTCTCTGTACGTACAATCTTCATATTGTACTCTGTTTATTTTATTAATTACTTTAAGTCATTTAACATTCTTTTGTCTACTCCTCCACATTTTAATATAACCTTTTTCTCCAGATAGATTGTTCCTGTTTGCAAAAAAAAGGATTTAGTAGCAAATATAGTGTTCATTAAATTTTAGGTTGTGTTTTCTTGATAGAAGTTATAATTGCGCCATTGTTTTCGTTTTTTTTTGATAGTTCCAAATTAGGAACTGGTTAATTTTATGAGCGAATCTAGCCACTCGGTACAATACCTGCCGAGCTTTTTCCGTTTAGATGGCTAGAACGGGTGGCGCTCAAACGACCCCACGACAGGGGCCGGGCTTTGTAACGCGACTCTCCGGGGCTAGGTTCATTTTTTTAATTAATTGGGAAAAAAAATCTTTGGGTTCAATCATAAAAAAAACGTGTTGCAACGTGAGCCACCGTAAATAAGAAATACATAATTTGAATGAGATGCACTTAAATGCGTTTGAATTAAACTAAACACATAATTCAAATGACGGTCCTAGTTTAAATGAGAAACACCTAGCGTAAATGAAAGATACATACTTTAAACGAGAGACATGTATTATAAAAGAGGAAATTTATGAGCTCGTTATAATTTCAGTGTTAAGTCATGAGACACAAGTTATTATATGTTAAATACATAATTTGAATGAGATACATTCAAATACGTTTAATTTAAATGAGACGTCACTTAAATTAAACATATAATTCAAATGATAGTTATAATTATTTGCACGCTGTGTAGCTTGATATTGATCCCACCAAATACCAGCCGAGCGGGTGGGTTTTATCTACATGCCACGTTCCGGCAGCACATTTGGTCGGGAATTTAAATTTTTTCAAGGTTGTTGACGAGTGTTTATTTTTGAGGATTTACATATCAGCAGAATTATTATGAAAGGTGAGTGGAACACTATTTTTGATTGAAATATGATGATATAAGTGCGTCTATACATTGAGGGTGTTAGAATTTTCCATTTTTTTGTCTATTACTATCACAAATACTTGTGGTTCCTTTTGGGACCACTAGGGCGCTCGTTAACGATACACTCGAATCGAATCTTGACAGCCGAGTTGTGAAAGATCTCACTAGTCATTCGTTCATGGTCGGAAAATAACAACGTGTTTACTTCGACAATTTCATCAATTAGCTTCAGCTGCAAGAGAAACTATTGGCAGATGAAATTTACGCGTGTGGAACTACTAGAAGAGGGCGCCAGGGTGAACCAAAGGATCTAAGGTCAAAGAAATGCATGAAAATGAGGGGTGATTCAGGTTGGAGAATGAGCTCTAAAGAACTGGTGTATTTGTAGTGGAAAGGCACAAAACTTCCGTTCATAAGCAACTCATAATCCTGAAGACACTGTTATTGTTCCAAGAATGCAAAAGGATCGAACTTCGACTGAGATTTCATGTTTGGCCTTGGTGGCGGATTACATCATGCACATGAACTTCTTAGATAGATGTTACCAGTATGTTGGTAGTTGCAAGGTGAATAGGAAGTGGCAAAAATGGTGGCCAAAAGTTATTTGGCATTTCGTAGACTTAGCAGTCGTCAATGCTTTCGTCGGGTACAAAGCAGGCTCTCTCTGGATGCCAGATGACTGAATCTAAAGGGTTTTCACTTTGCGGTTTCATCAATGCCTAGCCGAGGAAGACGAAGCACTGAAGTTCCACCAAACTGGTTCAAGGTGATCATGCCACCCGAAAAGAGATATGATAAAGTTGCTCACATGCCAATTCAGGGAACGAAAGTTTGTTGTGCACTTTGCAGCACACGGTTGCAACCGCATCGAACTAGATGTCCCCACATGCAAAGTGGGTCTTTGTCTTAACGAGAAAACTGTTTTTAAGGCTTTTACATAAGAAATTATATTTTTATCGCAGTTTCCTAGTGGTGCCATAGAGCCACCACCATTTTATCCATTTTTGTTTTCACAAAGAAACTTATCAAAAAGAGTACAAAACTCCTTTTCTGTTATTTGTACATCCCCAAAATATAGAATATTTAGCTGGAAGCTAAAAACCAACAAAAGAATTAAATTCGGCCTTAAAGGGGTAAATGAGAAATACATAGTTTAAACTAGAGACATGTATGATAAAAGAGAAATACGTAATTTAAATCACATGAGAATTATATGCGATTGTGATAATTTGGCTGCTTGCACGTGAGCCACCCTATTTAAATAAAAAATACATAATTTGAATGAGATGCACCTAAATACGTCTGAATTAAACTAGACACATAATTCAAATGACGGTCATAGTTTAAATGAGAAACACCTATTGTAAATGAGAGATACATACTTTAAACGAGAAACATGTATTATAAAAGAGAAAATTTATGAGGTGGTTATAATTTCAATGTTATATCACGAGACACAAGTTATTATATGTTAAATGCATAATTTGACTGAGATACACATTGCCGTGATATGCATAGCCGGTGGTTGTCAGCGGGAAAAATTGTACAACATGACTCTTGAACACATGGAATACTGTGGCGACAAAACCGATTATCACCAACCCTTTCATCAAGACAAATACAAATCGGATTACTGAATGACGGCAAATAAGGGATACATTTTCTGAACATTTTTTAAGGTTACGTTAACCTCGGTCCGGAACACATGAACAGAGATGCTCTTTTTTTTTACTATGAAAAGGGAAGATGTATTCCTCAAAGAGCAGGCTATACCATTGGAGGCTCGCCAAAATATTGCAAAATATTTGAAGTTGGAACATTCAGAAAAATATACGGAACATCTACTACTTTAACAACATTAAAGGGTTATGGTGCATGTAAAAGCTCAAGTATTACAGAACAACGAATTGAAACTTCTATTGGAAACAAATTGAAACTACCAACGATGATTCGATGAGGAGAAAATTTCATATATGTTATCCAGAAAAAGAAAAACAGCAAACCATATCCACGGACGCAATTACCATCGTAGTACCAAAGACAATTCACGTGGATTGTATTTACGTAGAAATGTTAGTAAAGGCCTCCCCTCATGTAGAAGGAAACCCACATTGCATAATTACTGTTAATATTAATAATAATTAATTAACATGGTTGATTTTGTTATTAGTTTTCATGATAAAATCCGAGAAGCAAAAATTTTCTGGACTCGGTACTGTAATGTGCCATTTCTCGAACGACATAGTATGGAATAAAAGAAGTTTTCATTTCAAAACGGAGAGCACTCCCATAATAATTTGCATGCATTATGGATTTTTATTTACAAGCTGTTGTGATGTTTGAAGAGCTACACAAATTTGCCTTTTAAACTAGCTGTTCCCATTACTAAAAAAAGGAGATCATGTCACCAAATCTCTGGCCAAGTGGTATTATCATTAACCATTTTTTGAATCTGCAGAGACGCACAACCCCAGGGAAAGGCGTGACCAACTTGAAATAGACAAGGAGTTCCACATTATCCATCATAATGTCCAATCTATTGGTAATTGTCTGGACCAACTTCAGATGCTTCTGAGTGAGCATACGTGTATTGCATTGGCTATGACAGAACATTGGAAGTCAGAGGAACAGTTAAAGTGTTACAACTTGGTGGAATACGAGTTGGCATCATGTTATTGTCGACAAGAGAACTTGCATGGTGGGGCCGCTGTGTATGTACGAAAGAGAACTTTATGGAAAACAAGGACATATCTAACCCAGTATTCAGAGCATATCGTTTTTGAGTGTGCGGCTGTTGAACCTTTAATAAATAGCACCAGGGTGGTTGTTTTGTCTGTATATAGGACACCTACCTCTGACGTTGATATTTTTTTGTCGAAAACTGATATCATTTTGAGTAGGCTTGCAGGTGAGGATATTTTGGTATTTATGGCGGGCGATTTTAACATTAATATATTGCGCAGTGATTGTGACTCAGCAACTTTTTTATCTCTCTTAGCTTCTTTTAATGTCTTTCCTGGGATATACGAATATACCAGAATGGCTGGATCAGCAAAGTCATGTATCG
>JAEQML010083941.1:0-10296 GCA_016904865.1 Pissodes strobi | reverse complement strand
CCGACTCGGCAGCCGATTCGGCAAAAACCGTTGTGTGTGTCATGGCTCTTAGTGTGTATTATTGTCATAAAAAAACAGCAAAAACAAGCTAACTTCAGTTATTTGGATTAAAACAATACTCAAAATTACTATTCAACAATAATTTATGTTTAAAAAAACATACGATTTATACTTCCATAAGCTTATATTAAATATGTATGTTATTATTTAATAATGACAAGATTTGAATTAAAAATATCCTTATAACGAAATTTTGTTATGCGAAAAAGATCATTTGATATATATTTAAACCTACCGTTCATATAATCTGAATATTGTGGATAGAATCACAGCTTGTACTATTTATTTTCAAAAAGAATATATGAATAAAAAAAACCATGTGTGCAGTACGCACGCGGGAGAAGTGAAGCCTTCATAAACCTAAAAGTGGTGTTTTCAAGCAGTCACCCATCCAAGTACTAACCATGCGCGACGTTGCTTAACTTCAGTGATCTGACGAGAACTACTTTTTACTTTTTACTAACTCAAACTAACCCAAACTGTATAACTGTGTTCTACCCCATTCTCACGCAGGCTACATCCTATAGGTCTATATTATCTCTTTTTAGTGCCGCTTTTTCGTTTCATCGACTCTCAAATCGCACCCGTGCTAAAGAAGTTTTCACTTCAATAAAGGAAACACGGATGTTAAACGACCCTATAGGGGTTATAAGAATTATCGGTTATTTCAAGCGGAAAACGTCTATAACCAATAATGTGGAGCAAGGACATTTTAATGGGGAAAGCATTTAAATGGTGAATCTGTTAATTTATTTTTCTGGTATTCTGATGATTAAATCTTTATTAGTTTTCCCGTTGCTGATTGATGTTTGCTTACTTTTATACTAAGAGCTCTTTCACACGAGGATTCTGTATGCGAGATACGCGAATCCGAGATACAGAATCGCGGTCGAAAACTTGGACTGCTGCATCGAATTCACGTATTTCTTCAATCAGTACTAAAATAGTCACAGTGCCGTGCATAGGTTCATCACTATAGCGCATAGACCTATGGCGATTCAATTTATACTGAAAAATATCCTGCCTCTATGATATATTCTCCCTGGCAAAAGTATCCATGTCTGAACAGGTCCATGTATCGTAACGGTAATTTTGTATGCGGCATACGCATTCAGCGTCCGGCGGCTAAAGTTGCAGGAATTCGGAATCCCGATACTGTATGCGTCGCTCGTGCCGTGTGAATAGGTTTATTTGAATGTGTGTTTAACCTGTATCTCGGAAACGCGAATCTCGCATACAGTATCCCCGTGTGAAAGGGCTCTTATAGAAAAAACGAGATTGTGAAAATTTATTCGCTGCTTTAACAATAAAATTTGCTGCTTAACAATAAAAAAGAACGCTTCTTGAGTTAACTAATTTAAAGAGCATTCACGCAAAATTTAATAAGACAAAATTTGCGACTTTAAAGTTAATAAATCCCATCCACAATAAAGACCAAAGTCAGGAAATTTGAACAAAAGTAAATTTACACATTATAGCACTTAACTCGATAAATCAGATATAACTTCTTATGAGTCATAATGATTCAGTCAAAAGTTGATAAATATAGTTTTGATGTCATGGGAATATATTTTAATGTTTCTGGCGTGTGCCATCTACATCGACTAATTTAAATGATATGGTCAATAAGAAATAATGTAATACAATATTCCGCAAGTGGCTTTGGGCGGATTTGGTGTGAAGTCAAGAGAGCGCGTTATATTTGGCACACGAAGAGTAAAAGCCATTTCAATATTTGACTAGCGAGAGTACATCCGTTTAACAATGTTTCTGATAAGAAAATTGATATTTTGTGTGAATGAGTAATTTAATATTAGTGTTATATGTCTTAAATTAAATAAGTATGCCAAATTTATATTTCCAACAATCATTTTCCCTTGTGCCACTTGTTGGCGAAATCTGCCAAAAAATGGTTTGTAAGTTTTTTTTCTACTGGTAGTGTTTTTTTTTATTAAAATAAAATAGGTTTCAATCAAACGTTAACCTAGTCAATCAAAACTTGATAATCCATAACAATCAAGTAAAGATTTATTTAAATTTACCCGTGCTTTTTAATTTAATTGAGGGCTTATGGCATGTTAGAGAAGCAGATCAAAGATTCATTTCATAGCATTTTATTCGAAAAAGGTGTTAATTAATACGGATTTATCAACTTTTGCGTGAGTGTTCGTCATTTGCGATGCCTAATATACTTCTGTAGGTGTGAAATATTATCATACCAACATTCTATTTTTTTTTTGTGCCAGCATAGTATGTCGGTAGTTACTTAAACAAAGCATAAAAGAAAGTAACAGACACATGTAAAAATTATCATAAAATGGTTAGCCAAAAAAACGACATTGTTAACCTCTTTGGAATCTATCAAAATATATATTTCTTGGTGTGGTAGATGTGGTTCATCCGCATCGCCTGATGAAATACCACCACATTGGTTTAGGTGGCGTGAAATGTCCTCTGGTTCATGTTTCGTCACTATGCCTTTGTGATACGGTTCCCAGAGTGGAAACGAAGAAATATTGCATGATGGCGTCTCCCAGATCAAAATACTCCGGGGGTAAAATGGCCTTCCATTCGGATTCCGAATGGAGGCTGGCCTGGGACCATCAGGCCTGAACGTCCCCAAGATAAAACATAGACTGCGATTGGACTTCTGCAACATAAGAGGTATCAACACATATAGATTTTGCTAGCCTCTTAGACCTATTCTTAACAACTAATCCGGACCTCTACATCGTAACTATCCAACCTCCGTTATGGTCATTAGACTACAATCTTACCTCGGCAACCTGTGAACTTGCTATCAAAATACAGAAGCCATAGGTACCCCGAAAGGTTCGGCACTACAAATGCGTAAAGTGGCGTGATCTTCGCGAGTTTTAACTTTCTTTTCTTTGGAAAGATGTCTGCTTTAGGAATCAAAACACCTCTGAATCTGCTGATGAGATAACTCGGATCAAGATCATTTTGGCCAGTTGCCAGGGCTGTCAATCACGGTTTCTCAAAGAAGTCAATCCCATCACTGACCAAAGATGATGGCTCAATAGTGGAAACGGCCAAAGAAAAGCGAACATTCTTGTCGAAATGTTTGCATCAAATTCTACCTTAGATCCTCAAGGAAAGATTCCTCCAGCTATCCCGAGAGTGAATTCCTCAATGCCAGGTCTGGTATTTCGCCAACGCGAAGTAAAAGGAATACTCAAAAGCCTAGACACTAACAAGCCACAGGACTGGATGGCGTTCCCGCAAACGTGCTTAAGGAATGTGCTGCTGAACTAACAGCTCCCCTATGCAGGCTTTCCTCCCAATCATACAAAACTGCATGCTTTTCTTCTAGCTGGAGATGCGCTTAGGTGCAACCAATCCCGAAGAACGGTAAAAAACGATACAAATAACTACCGTCCAATTATCTTAGTTCCCATCATATCCAAAGTCATGGAGAAACCGATCAACGAACAGCTCTTAAAATACCTCGAATCGGCAGGCATCATAAGCGATCCGCAGTATGGCTTCCGTAAGCACAGATCAACGGGAGATCCCTACCTGTGGACCAAAGCCATCGAGAGCTACGGCGATCTCGTGCAGTGGCTCTCGAAATATACAAATCCTTTTATAGGGTGTGGCATGACGAATTATTAAGTAAATTCACAGCATACGAACTATCACCAGGCCTTCCACTTTCTTAAGGGATCGAAGCATCCGAGTTGGTATTGATGAACATCTCTCGGAGGAATTTAAAATCAATGCCGGAGTTCCTCAAGAGCGCATATTATCTCCCATACTGTTCCTACTCTATATCAACGACCTCTTAGACAAGACAAGCAATCCTATTTACAGGTTTGCATACGACAGCACTCTTATAACCTCATTCATATCGCGGACCCCAATGGCCGCTGCTCATAAAATACGTATGTAAAATATGAACGTAACAACCCTCCCCCCTGGAAGACTGGACTCTTACAAACTTTCTGGTTCTTTAATTCTTCAATAGAAAGTGAACAGATACCAATTGCTGCTCAACGAATAACTCCTCTGCTTTTACGAATATCTGTTACTCTTGAAACTAGATCTTTTCCAGGGAAAGCTTTTATAATATTTCCAAGTTACCAACACCAATAGATCTGTCTCTATTGTCCTTGATAAAAAAATATGTATTCCGGTTCATTTTAGCTGCTGGGGATTGCCAGTTTAGTCTCAATTGAAATTCAGATAAATACTCCTTGAGTCAACTAATCCAAAAAGCTGATTTGCTCTATAATAAATGTTCTTTATTGGGGATTAGAATAAGCTCGATCAACTAAAGGTGAGCCTGGATAATAAGGTCAAAATAAAAAATTTAAATAAAAGTCAAAGTGTGCGAATTTAGTATTAATTCAACATTCATTCATTCATTCTTCTTAAGATAAATAAATTTTATTTAAAACCCTCTTTAAATGGTTTTACTGATTTATCGCCAGCTTTCTAATATCCACCACAATCTAGGGGATACGCAGAAATAAAGTACAAATGAATACCTTCGATTCCTCGAATATATTCACTGTTGAAACATAAAAACTGATTTGACCGTGTATTAGTCATGACAAAATTCCAATATCTGAATTTACCTGCAAAAGTTTGCCCCTTCTGGAAACAAGCCACCAAAAGAAGCTAAAAATGCATTCGATATTAAAAACATACAAGCTCTAAACGTAAAACTTTTGTGCTAAAAGACATAACCATGTTTTATTTGACTTAAAATGGATCACAAATATCCACTCCTGCTACAAAAAAATGATGGGAGGTAAAGTACACGTCATTTGGGAAAATTTCCCATTAAATGGGAATTCTACTTTTCATCAATACATAATTGATTAGCAGTGTTTTAGCAACATTTTTCCTTCATAAAGGTAACTATTTATTTCGTATACAAAATAAAAGTCGCTTTGGACCTGTATGATGCTATAGTAGATACTCATAATTAAATACAAGCTTTACAAAATGTTGGTTATTATCGTATTACACAAACTTTTTATCTATTTAGAGTATATAAACTGATTCCTACTCGCAACATACCAATTTCACACATAAATGAATTAAGATATGGAATTAACTATTCTTTGTAATAAGGGTTTGAACTTGTTCATCTAATTAAACTAATTTATTAAACGTGAAAATTTGCTTAATAAAATCGAATAAATCCCTATTATGGTTTGCTTTAGAATTTCTGTACTACATAGACAACCAACTGCATTAGAATCATTAATACACAACCATCGCATTAGAATCATAATTCAAATTCTCAACACAAATGTGCACTAGGGATGCTCGATATACATCGATGCATCGAAAGTATCGATATTTTTGTTACGATGCATCGCATCGGTTCTGTGTTATGTATCGAATGCGTAGAAATATATTCGATGTATCATGTATTTTAGTCGATATATCGACTTTCTCATTACTAGCTCTTTTATTTTATATCAAATCACATAAATATTTAGAGGTAATCTAATAATTTCTAAAAATAAATCACGGACATAACAAAAACACCAAAACTTGGTCGCCCGTATCCTGGCGGTTTGTTTCTGTTTCTCTCTTATGTACAACCATTGACAAAGACAAATATAATTTATAAACATTTAACTGTCCTTGCCCTGGCAAACTTAAATATTTAACAATAGTTAGAAGCTCTGTTCCGTCTGAACAATTATTTTCGAAATATGCAGAAACTGACTCAACAGGGAAAAAGATTAAAGTAAAATTTAATTTTTACAGAGTTTAGAACAAAAATATTGGGATTTACAGTTTCTTGTGATTTTTCTTAATTATTAATAATAATATTTTTAAATAGGCAGTTTGATTGGTTTGTTGTGCATAATTTATTATTAGTAAAAGTTAATGTTAATTTATCGGTTATATCCTGTCGCGACATTATCAACCCAATCGAAACCATAATGCATCTCAAGCATCGATGTTATTTTTCAGTATATCGAGATACATCGATACCCTTTTCATTACATCGAGAAAATCATCGATGTCTATTTCTTAATAATTTGCGCGTCGCGTCGCGTCGTCTCTCTAATTTAGCGAATTTTCTACATCAAACTTAAAAAATCGGTTTTGAATAAACGTTGTAAATAGTCAAAGAATTTTAAGATCAAAGATACTAATAAATTATTCAAATGCTTCAAATCATTTAAAAGTTTGTTTTTTTTGCAATTACAATTTTGATGCCTAGACCTATTTATATAATAAAATGAGTTTATATTAAGAAGAACAAAAAGTGGTACCTATCAAACAATATAGTTACCAACGCAACGTCACATTTATATATTTTTGATGTGTAAACATCTTACGCGGCGGTATGAGGGTAAATCTCGGCAAATGAGACGGAAATGTGCATGCGGACGGGGACGGCAATATGTAAACGGCTGTGACATCATAACCATGCGCAATAATTTTAGGAGGGCTGCTCAAATATTTGTGCATGTCGATATAGGATATGTTTATACATCAGTGCCTCGCTCGAGTACTAGCAGACTCGCTCATTTTTTAAATAAGTTGAGTTGAGGTTTGGAACCTTCGGCAAAATGCACCACTGCACAGTTTTATCCAGAATACCGGAACAGAATTTTTGCACTCCACGCGCGTTTCGCTACTCACGTTAGCATCATCAGGTGATGATGAACTGTAAGTTTGAATAAAGTTAACAGTTTGCGTAGCTACTATTTTCTTTGATTTTAATCATCTCCTGATGGTATGTTTTAGATCATGAATCACTTGAAAGACTCAATATCTCTTTGCTGCTCACAGATTTAAACTAAATGACTGCATATAATAAATATGTTTCTTGCGACAATTCATATCTTGAAACCTTGAGCACGCATTGAAATTTTAAAAACCTAGTTACATTTATCTGCAACTCGGAGCTATTTTTCGCATTTATAAGGAATATTTTTAAATTATTGGGACTTTTTCTGAATAATGTAATGCCATTAATCTTAATTAATTTGACATGTAGGTTGTATTTTATTATTTGACATACATATTGTCTATTGATCAGGTTGCATCCCCCAAATTTGGCCGTACAGTGCTTTCTCGCATATTTAGAGCAATTATTTTAAGAGAAAAATTGGAGCAGTTTTTATAAATCGCCACGTTATTTTTATAAGGACAAATAAATCAGCATCGCAAAGCTGTAAAAAAATATCAATTTGCGGTTTTTAAATGTTTTAACTATCCGATAGTCCTCCCGTTACTGATATATTAGATTTGATACCGCCAGCTTTAAAACCATAACGGATAAATATGGCAAAAATTGTTCTATAAGATCAATGCATGTAATATATTATGTTATCATTTTTCTAGGCTAGTTTTAATGATAGATGTATGTACCGAACCGAGTATATTCAAAATTGGCAGCGAACAGGCTATCTGATAAACGAACCATATACAGGGTGATTCATTTAAAAGAATATACGTTGATATTTTTTTTGACGGCTGCACGAAGCTGGTTTATTTATTTTGGCGGTTCATGAAAAGCCCTACAACCATTGCATTTGTCACCATTTCTCTTCTATCAGCCATATCAGATCTCCTGATGTTGTCTATCACTCTGGCGAATGTTTCCCTGTTTTCAACAATTACGTTGGCAAATTCATCATTATGTTTTTCGTTGTATACCAGATGAGAAGTAAGTTATAATGCTGTAATTTTACCTTAAGAATGTCATTACAAAATAATGACTTCTACTTATGAGGAAACATCGTTGCTGCTGATTTTATTCTTTTAATTTCCTTATCGAGATATAATTAACAATTGTTGTTGTTTGCCAGATATTTGAGACGTTCAATCCCCTCTATATGTAGTCAGCATTCAGTCGTCGGTTGTTGGCAATATTATTCGTTTTATTCTCAGTGAAATGATATTAAACCCTTCTTCATTCTTGTTTGATTTACTGTATTGAATAAATAATAAATGTATTCCAATATGTCACAAAGAATAACGGTATCATTTGCATATCTGATTATGTTTACTCGAAAATGTTGCTCACATAAAGCTTCTTTGAATATTTTGTGTGAATAAATATTATATAATAGATATATTATAGGTGACAAAATATAACTTTACATCTGTGATTTACTCTGCGAAGGCTATTTCGTAATCACTGAAACACGTGAAAATATATGTGTGCGAGGCATGCCACTTCTTCATACAATGCCCAACTAAGCATTGATTCTACTGGTCGTTACGTTCTATGAAAACAAAGAGATTAAATAACTAACTTCAATTACTGTTTTCTCTATATTTATTATATTTTTTAGGACTGGAGTTTATTTTTAAAAGAGCCACCAACTTGTAGACGACACAAGTCAGAAAATCCCCAAGACGTTGTTTGGAACTCGTTTTAGCCACGCATCCCGCACCACACATTATAACCAAATCGCACTTGCAATCTGCGTGAATCGCGTAGTTGCGGATTTTCAGTAGCCCAATATGGTGAATCTTTTTATTGAAAACTTCAAAAATGGTAAAATGGGTTTGTTCTGAACAAAGGACTTTATTAAAAAAAAAAGCGCGATCTTCTCGACATCTATCGATATACCAATTATAAAAAACAATTCTTCTTTCGAAATCACCTG
Source organism: Pissodes strobi (assembly GCA_016904865.1). NCBI lineage: Eukaryota > Metazoa > Arthropoda > Insecta > Coleoptera > Curculionidae > Pissodes > Pissodes strobi. The sequence continues at coordinate 1,618 of JAEQML010083941.1, read as the reverse complement.
CTTGAAGTCCTTGTACAATTGTTGGCTTCTAAGGATGGTATTTAGTTACTTTTAAGACGTCATAAACAGTTGACTTCGGAATGTGAAGTTCCCTTTCGCTTCTTCTGGTAGATGAAGTCGGATTTCCATTAAAATATTCTAGGATTTGCCTATTGCGTTCCTCGTGTTTTGCATACTTCTTCATGCAGTTCTTACTAAAACTGCCAAACTCAAGCAAGTTTCTAATCAGCGTTTGAAAATAACTTCTATCGGTCTGTCAACTTTCGGGGTACATATCAAAATATACATCCCCAGCCCTATTGGCATTTTTTTCGTTTTTAATAAAGCACACTAACATATCGAACATTTCTTTATTAGAAAAGTTTAACACCATTGTAAAGCTTATTAAAACATCAACGGACGTTGAATAAAACTTAAACGTATTTTTGACAGATTATAAAAATTCGGTTATTTCAAACGTGAAACCTACTTAGCCAAATGTTCTTAGATTAGCAATATTTACGGCTGGTAATTGGAGCACTGAATAGGCACGTATTATTAATTTTTTGAGTAGTTCATACTGATTTTCTGTGGAATAGAATGTTGAATAAAAAATATTGCTATTTAAAACTATATTAATTTTTAATTTCTTATTTCGATAATTCCAAAAAATATTTACTTCATTACTTCTTTTCAATACGCACTTTTTTATCGTAATAATAACTGATAGACGGTTGAACAGCTAAAAAAATGCTCTTTTTAAAACTGTTAATATCGAACATAGCGGCCATAAGAAAATGCGAAATTGATGATGGTTCTTGAAAATCGAAACATCGTATGTAAAATCTGACTAAACAGGCATATTCTACGCAAGAAGTTTTCCCAATAATGTTTTTGCAGATTAGAAAAAAATTCAAAAATAATGAAATTAAAAGTTTTTTTTTTTGTTTTTTTCAAAATATCTCGAAAACCAAAAAAGGTAGAATCGCGAGCAAACCGGACGTTAAATTAAAAGCAAAATTGTCTGAAAAATTCCTTCTTTAAACATTCTTACGATTTCCGAGATCCCAGTACTGTCATAATCAATTTCGGACTTACATGTGAACAGAAAACTGATTTGAAAAGAATGGTTTGTTTTGTTTATACTGGTCACTAAAACTTTGACTTCAAGGTAATCAAAAAAGGAAGTAATATTAAGTTACTTAAAATATTACTTGACAATAGCAACCATATTTAGAGAAGATATAGAGAATAATTTAATTAATTATTGCAAATAGTCTAAATATTCTACTTTACTTCAAATAATGCCAAAGCACAATAATTATTGAAAACCGACAAAATAAATAAGTATGCCAGTCTAACACTAACGTAATGCATGATTATTACTTGTTATAACAAGGTTAAGGTAAAAAAAGTTTACCTAACTACTCAATTTAAGCGAAAAGAAAAGCTAATTGCTATATAAAATAAAGTATCTGTTATGTCAATTAACACATAACCATCACTATTTGCGGTACGCAAAATAAAATACCTGTTATGCAGCAAGAAAGATAGACAATGGGTAATTACTAACAATTACCTACCTATGATAAAAAGTAAAGTCAATGAAAATAAACGACAAATAAAAACTTACTAATTT
>JAEQML010083936.1:0-10297 GCA_016904865.1 Pissodes strobi | reverse complement strand
TAAAGGTCCTTGTATGGTAGACTCCCATGTAAAATATGAATAATTTTTATTTAGCGAATTAAGAGGTATTTGGAAAAATTTTTCCTAAAATTTGTGGTACAAAAATGCGATCCTGATGATTTTCTCAATTAAACCACCAGCAGATGTCAACAAATAAAGACAAATAGTTACTATAATAGTATATTAAGATACTAGTTTTAAAAGACCATATTTTATCGTACGAGCACCAAATTAGGAAACGACCCGCTTGCGGGGAGTTTCCTAACGTGCGAGTGCGCTAAATGTCTTTTAAAACGTGTATTTTATACTATTTTTTCTATTTTGCACGTTTTTTAATGAAAAACATTCATTTATTCAAGTCGCGATCAAAAGTTGGACGTCCATCTTATCACTTTTGACGTCTGTATTATTAGGAATCCCATTCAAAACGGTGTCGAAATTTTTGCTAGGGAGCCTTGGCATTGAACAATTTTGTTAATATCATAGTAATCAGTCAACAAAAGTAGTGTCGAAAAGAGCTTCTTTTCGACACTACTTTGCATATCGAAAAGACTTCTTTATGATACCAAAATAGAAAAAATATGAAATCGTTTGTCAGTTATTATAATTTGACATCTGCTGCAGGTCCATTGATTTACCTTCTAAAGGCCGCCTAAAGATTTCTTTCGAAGAGAGCAGTGCGCGGACAAAAATATTGAAATTCCTTAAGTTACGTGGTGAAACCAGTAGACAACAGCTTGCTCACGCAACACAAATGTATTTTCGGTTAGAAGGTCATAGTAAAGCCGCAAGAGTATTGAAACATATTACCAATGCCCCAACTAAAGCGGAAGAATACTGCAAGGCAATGGAGGACAAAAAAATTCCTATTCCAGAATAAGTTCTGATGAAGCTCTTTCTCTAATAATAGAAGCTAAACTTAGCATGAGTCAATATAAATTAATAAGACTGCAAGTTAAGGAAAAAAATTGTTTTGTATATCCAGCCTATGATGAGATTCTCGAATAAAAATAAATGCTATCCGGAAGGAGTTATAGTTCATTCAGAGACGAAAGCTGAAGTTAATTTGCAATCCCTGCTCAACCTTACAAGCCAAAGACTAGTGCAACTACAAAAAGAAGTAGATACTTAATCAAGTTTGTTTTGAAGATAACATAACATTAGTTTTAGTATGTAAATAGAGTTTTGATGGGTCTTCTGGGCAGTCCGAATACAAACCAAGCTTCCAAAACTTAAATAGTTCAGACGCTAGTATATTTCTTACGTCTTTAGTACCCATAAGACTTGTCTATAGCAAAGCAAGTACTTCTTCAAATATCATCTGGCAAAACACCAGAACTTTATCGCCACGATATTGTCGACCAATTAAGTTGCAATTCATTCATGAGACAACGGAACATACTCAACAAGAAAAACATTACTTTGATTCTCAAATTTACTAAGTGTATTCATTTCAAATACAATTGGAATAAAAAAATGTTTAACTATAAATTTCGAGTTACACTTCACCATGATTTGTGGAGTTACGTCAAATCAATTTACCAATATTGAATCTGTTGTCCTCAGACCAATAATTGGCAATAATCTTACATTGAGAATATCAACAAAACACGCCTGGGTACGGTTTTTTGAGTGTTTGTTACATTTAGCCTATAAGATGGATCTTGCCAAGTGGCAAGCTCGTAATGCTGAAGATAAGTTAAAACGGAATCAAGAAAACGTATCTAGGAGCTATTGCGTTCTCGTTTGGGGCTTATAGTGAACAAACCTAAGCTAGGTTTTGGAAGTTCGAATGATGGGAACACGGCACGCAGATTTTTTGAGAACGCAGAAACAGTTTCATAAATAACGAGAATTGACCTCAATTTAATTCGTAGGCTCCATGTTGTGCTGCAAACTTTGTCGCCGGCATTCTAAATAAATAAACATTGTAAAATTCAGGCAATATTGTTTAGAAACTGCAAACCTATTAGTATCTTTGTATTCTTGATATTCCATGCCTACCACCACCCATAAAGTTTTAATACACGGTGCTGAGATTCTATTATAGATCATTTCGTCCTTCCAATTATTGGGCAATTATCCGAGGAAGCACAGGAGGCGCTCAACAAAGATATAAAAAACATAGAGAGGATTTTTCTAGGAAGACTTCCAGGCAAGATAATCTACGGGATATTATAAATCGGCTTCTTGTTTCCTCGGATCCTTGCATGACAAGTTTATGAAAAATGCCACAAAAGAAAATCAAGAAGCTTTTTCCTGAAACAATAAGTTTGCTAAAACACCCGAATAGTATATTTCATTACCAGTCCAGAAACTAGGCTTTTCTGGTGCGCGCACGACAGTTTCTGGTGTGAGGCGTCGCCGAACACCGGAAGTCGTGCAAGCACAGGAAAAGCTGTTTCTGGACGTGTAATGAACGATATTTTTCATAATACCTCTCTGAAATCAAGACATAAACATAAAATTATTATAATTTTACGTATCCAAAATCATGTCATAATACATTTTGTATTCAAATGAAAGCAAACGTCAAACTTGCAAGACAAGCAACACAGGTATTTATCTAATATTCATCAAGCGTTGCTATGGAACTGTGTTTGTATGCTTTGTTGTAATTGAATAGGCAGCTAATTTTGAAGTATTTGTGACAAGTAATGTCAGAATAAATAAAATAATTTTTTCTTCAAACGTCAGTAAATCCGTCATTACTCGACTGTGTAGGCGGCCGTGAAGTTTCATTTTTCCTCCGCCGGAGCTTTACTTTTCACTTTTCCGCCGGCGGAGGTAAAAGTGTTGTCAGAGTAACATAGATACAAACACACAGCAAAACAAGCGTCAACAACTCAAGATTTATTAAACTAAAATTTGTATTTATCACTCGATTTGTGTACTGCATTTCTAAAAATAACTAATTTAGGAACAAATTGGTTATTATTTAATCGAACTTACTCAATAACTGCTTATCAATACGGAATTAAAACGCAATCGGAGATGCAATTTAAAAAAAATAATTATTGTTGGCAGTGTCCACTGACAGCTTTATGTTACATTACTATAGCAACAACCTGTGCCTATTCACCGACACCACCGGTCTAAGCCGCCTTGCGAGCCCACTTATCTTTAATAATAATTATTATTATTACTATTAAAAAGAGATGTTTTTGCATTAATTTGTCGACATTTGAAGAAAAAACAGCATATTTTATTTGGAGGAAAATTTACTTTTCATGGCTTGCTCTCTATTACCACACTATTAAACACGAGCGCGCCATGAAAAGTATCACTTTTCCTCCATATAAAATAATATACTATTACTTAAAATTAGACTATTGACGCTAAAATGTACTACATTAATCTTGTAGACTGCATCGCTGTATAATTTTAACCCAATTTATTCTACGTTATGCTTATTCTGTGACTAAATAACTGCAAATTTAGCACTTAAAATCAGGGAGCGGGAAAACTTTTCCTTCTCCCTAATTAGGGACCGGGAAAATTTTTCCCGTGCCCGGACCGAAAAGACTTACTTTCTTTGCTCTACAGAGACGTGGAAAATGATAGTTTTCAGAGAGGTATTATGAAAAATTAATTCTAGTTCTATTGAAAAGCACATTCTTGACTGTTCAGACAGTTCCGATGATGAATAAGATTGTTAATCTCTTTTACATTTTATTTAATTTGATGTTTTGTGTGTTTCTAATTTGTTGCAACTTAACTGATCGAGTTTAGTTTCCCTTATAATATAAAAAACAAACATACCAAAAAGTTTATCAAAATCCGTTCATTCGTGTTTGAATTAAATTTTAAAATTTAAAACGTATGCTAAAAATGGGGTGGTCAGGTGTCCTAATATTTTTATTGAGCAGTTTATTCGTTAGATTAATTTTATTTTTTTTCAAGAAATTAAATAAATTATTATAATTAAATAGTCGAACTATATTATAACACAAAATCGTCCTCGACTAGTAAATGTCACTTACATCCCTTATAGTATAAATAACTATTTCAACCCATTCATCAAACAAAATCTCAAGTTAGGCTGAAAAATATAATTTTATTATTACATACATGACTGTTAAAACATAAAATGTCGATCATTGTCAATCTCGAAAGTCCATTTGACACACGTAATATACCATGAAAAATCAGTATTTGAAATGAATGAAATTAAACTCTAACATGGAAAGAAAAATAGTACGCGTGTAATTACTTACCCAATTCCAGCTTTTCTTATTCTCAGAATCATATTGCAACTCTCTTCAGGATTGGGAGCTAGGGGTTCTCTCTGTAGTTCACCATCGTTGAAAAGTTTTACCCTCCCACTTATAGTAAGATCATTAAAAAGCAGTCTGGTCTCTAAGCTATGATTGATGGGATTAAAACTACAGCGATCTACCCTAACCTGTAAAAACAATTAAGTAAAGAAAAGTGATTAAATTGCGTGTAGTCGCACAATAACTTAGTAGTAAAAGTAGCCGTGTACTGATCCTGTACTGGCCAATAACACGTCTTTATATTGAAACTACTAAATTCAGAAAGCAAATAACTAGACTGCTGTCAACCTTATTCTAAATATACCGTCAAGGAGGGAGGAGGGTGAATCGGATTTGCAGGAATTTTTCACTAAAACTCCTGACAGGAATGAAAAAAATTAGGCACACAAATTTTGAGGCTTCACGTATGCGTACGTGCTAATTTATATATTTTTTCAAAATTGTTTTATTCTTGATTTTGGGCATGCCTTGGGCTAGTTTGGGTTAGTCTTGTTGGGTTGCGTCCCGGGACGAGCGAAGCGAACGGAGGGCCATGCATTGTTGAAGTGATATATTAAAACGATCACTGTGCTGCTGCCAAACTCGCAGGTCCCAAATTAAAAATTGCCTGCGCGTTTGGCAGCAGCGCAGTGTTATCATTCTAATACCTATATCAATTCAGGAATGGCCCTTCTAATATATCAATTCAGGCATGGCCTTCCCTTCGCTTCGCTCGCTCCGGGGGCGCAACCCAACAAGTCTAACCCAAACTAGCCCAAGGCATCCCCAAAATTAAGAATAAAACAACTTTGAAAAATATATGTATTATCACGTACGCATGCGTGAAGCCTCAAAATTGGTGTGTCTAGACGCGAATGGTAGAATTCGGTAGTAAATTGACAGAAAAAGTGTAAATTGACAGAAAAGTAAATTGACAAAAAAAGTGTAAATTGACACAAAAAGTGTAAATTGACAGAAAAAGTGTAAAGTGAAGCCTCAAAATTGGTGTGTCTAGACGCGAGTGGTAGAATTCGGTAGTAAATTGACAGAAAAGTAAATTGACAGAAAAAGTGTAAATTTTCCTGAAAATGTTTTTCAATGTTGGCATGGCAGCTCTACGCTTTCGTACTTATTAACTTTCCGAACGAATTTTTCTATTTTTATTACTTTTTTTTCATATTTGTTTTTATAATACTTTTCTTAACTTTTTGAATAATCTTTTGGTTTTGTTTTTTTTTATTAATATTTTATTCCTATTTCGTTTTATAATACTTTTATTAAGTTTCCGAACATTTTTTTACGTTTTTTTTTCCATTGTTCAAAAATGTTTGTTGTTTTTTCATAAAGCAATTTTGTCATTATCGACCTCGTAGCTGAACTCCTTCGCCTTTTTCTCGTCGAAAACCGCGTTTTTCTAACTCTTTTGTTATTATTATTCTTTTCATATTTCGTTATCTAAAACTTTTATTAACTTATTTACGTTTTTTCAATTTGCTCCTATTTTTTCAAGAATTTTTGAGTATACGCGGAGGTGGGAGGGGGCGGGTGATGGTATTAATTCCCCCCACTAATGACCCCGGCGGGGTCATTCCTTGTCAAATTTTCGATCCGAGGCTCCGTGGCAGAGATATCGGCAAGAAACGAGTTTTCCCCAGAATCCCCTCTTGAATTAGAGCCCCATATGATCAAAGTCAAAGGTAGCCGCCCAGGCGCACCCAGGCGCACCTACCATAATAATTTAGACCCCGTAGCTGTTCCCGTTCTCCCGAAATAAATTATTTTAGTTTTTTCTTCTCCACCTTCTCCTCGCCGAACGGGGGACGGGGGGGTTAGGGGATGAACCCGGTTTTAAAAGAGACGGCAGCTGATGAATGCGGAAAAATCGCACAAAGGTTTATGGAAAAAGTATATGCTGGTAGCATGGGGAATAACCTCATCAGTTCATTCGTTCTAGAAAAAAAGACTCAAAGGTGCTTTGTATTTTCAGTTTTTACAAGAAAATTTAAATATATTGCCGGGAGACGTATTCCTTCAAATCCAGCACATGGTACATGTATGATGGTGCTCCACCACATTTTCAACGTTCCGTGCGCCAGCATCTATCAAACACCTAAGCGATCAAGCTGAATCTGCTTCATGGCCAGCTAGGTCGCCTGACCTAAATCGATTGGACCTTTTTCAGGGGATATCCAAATGAACTAGTTTATTCAACAGCTGTACGTACTACAGAGAAATTATATTAAGAATAATGCAGCAACGTCGCATTAGAAAATGTTTTGAAGTCCGAGGTCCTCATTTTAAACATTTGCCGACGTGATATCTTTAAAGTCAGTATTTAATTTTTATTGGTTTCGAATAGTCTTAGTTTTTTAAATGTTTATTTTTTGCCTGGTACCCGTTTGAGGCCCGATATCTCCGTTATGAGAAACTTTAAGGAAATAAATTTTATGATCAAATAGTGACACAAGACAGGCTACATATTAAATGTTTTACTTTTTGCATATGGTGTATCTATTAGTTTCAGAATAATCATATTTTTAAAAGTTTGATCAAAAAAACTGTTAAAATATTCCAATGGGCTTTTCATTGGTGGATATTTTGACATCGTCATATCTGGCAGCAGAATACCTTTGATCTGGAGAAACTTTTCCCACCCACTGGCAAATCTTTTCCTTTTTGTATGTTTTGTTCCGATATTTCTGATATGATTGTTAAGGCGAAATGAGACAACGGCGAATTATCGTATAATTAAAAAGTAAATATCATCTTCGGGTTATCGAATGGCATTTTATCGGGAGCGCTGAGTTTCAAACATGGAATATTCCCAGTTGTCTCATATCTTCATTTATGACAGTCCTCATCGAATACTTCATCCCAGGCATTCGTTGGAGGGAACACTGTAATATTATGACACTTTCTAGTGCTTCATCATCTAACATACTAAGGGCTTCATTGCAAGAAAACCCCCTCAGGTCAAAAAGACACATGTCTTTCTGATGTACTATATTTAGAACATCCACGAATATGTAATAATTTGCTATAATGTATAAAAACTGTGCATATTTAATTTGTGAACAACTACATTTTTAAAGATATTTTAAAATTATTGTATAAACATACCTAGAAAACTCAACATTTTATTCAGTCATATTGTCAAAATGCACTTTTTATTTGACGAACAACCTTTAACTATACCGTTCATAAACTACTTACTTGTAGTCAGTAGTATCGGCTGATATCTGCTAACTGATTCTAAACTTCAAACTACCTGCAATATGTAAAGCATTCGTGGAAGGGGCAATGCGATTTCAGTGGTTGTACTATATTTAAAATCTGGGTTTTTAACTACATGCTTTTCATTTAGTCATTCAAATGTCAAATCCAAAAACTACTCAATTAAGTTGAATAAGTCAATCATAAGGTTAATGTATGGGTGTCTTACCCAGCTTTTGGAAGAAGGTAATTTCACTCTCATATCTGTCACGTACATGTCCAAGGGGGCACTCCTTAGAAGTTGATGAAGAGAGTATCCTTTCAGATGGAGCATTTTTTCTTTCGCTAGCTGTCTGCGTCTAATAGAGTCCAATGCTCTTTCCATTTTGTCGGTGCATCTACGTCCGTAATCCCGATCTCTCTTGCTGTCTTGAAGGAAAATGTTGTTAGCATCTTCAGGGATAAACGGATATGAAGGAGAAGAATATTTGTCATTTTGGCGCAGGTCGAAATCATCTTAAAATAAAATAAGTTAAAAACATTATGGTATTAGGTAGCTCATCATTTTTATTGACGCTAATAAAACTCCTGGACTAAATAACGCATTACAAAAATACTGTATGTAAAGTTGTGGGTATAGAACATATATTCGAAATTTGCCGACGTTTCGACCATTTATTGCGGTCTTCTTCAAGGCTACAATAGGAAAAAACTGTACTACAATTTGGCATAACCTGTGCTTACAATTTTTTTTCTTTCGTTGTTTTTTTCTAACAGACTGATAATTTTAAGTACAAATTAATTTGAACAGACATTTTCATTAAAAAGCCAAAATAAATTTACAAAGAGATCATTATGACATGGCACTACTTATTAAAATAAACAACGAAGTCAAACAAAAAACCAAAATAAGACGAAATTTAAAAACACACATTATATTCCAAAACAAAAACAAAGACCGCTTAAAACAATTTAAACAACCACAATTTATAATAAGCCATTCTGGTTTTCACTACAAAATGCAACGCTCAAAAAGTAAACCATTCTTTAATATTTTTTTATTGTTATTATATATAGGTATTTGTATTTATTAGGCAGAAGACAGCTTTTTCGATTGGACCACACAAATAAAACCTACCTTTTTCTGTGGTCCAATCGAAAAAGCTGTCCTCTGCCTAATAAATACAAATACCTACATATAATAATAATAAAAAAATATTAAAGAATGGGTTACGTTTTGAGGGTTGAATTTTGTAGTGAAAACCAGAATGGGTTATTACAAATTGTGGATGTTTTAATTGTTTTAAACGGTTTTTGTTTTGGTATATAATGTATTTTTTTTAATTTCATCTTATTTTGTTTTTTTGTTTGACTTCGTTGTTTATTTTAATAAGTAATTTTAGTAAGTAGTGATCTCTGTGTAAATTTATTTTGGCTTTTTAATGAAAATGTTCAAATTAATTTGTATTTAAAATTATCAGTCTGTTTGAATGACAATAGTAACTGAATGAAAAAAAATTGTAAGCCTAGGTTATGCCAAATTGTAGTACAGTTTTTTCCTATTGTAGCCTTGAAAAATACGGCAATAAATGGGCGAAACATCGTCCTACCCGCAACTTTACATACATTAAATTATTGAGGACACTAATATTGCTACATTTCAAAAATACATCTAATGTTTGATTTTAAATACATTCCGTTATCCCGAGTCTGATTTTTTTTGTAAGTTGATTTTTTTGATAATACTACGATGGTAAATGCTTTTATTAAAAATACTAATTCCTGCTAATAACCGGACGTTAAAAAGAATTGGCAGTATAACATTCTGTGGAGAGGACTGCCAACATAAGAAAGTCGCAATTATAGCCCAATTGAACGCGGATCTTTTCTTTACTTGTTTGTTGTTAGGTTCATGTCTCGGCTTTTAGGTGACCAGGGATTACATATTCTTGCAAGACATTTTCAATATAAAATTGTCCTTTAATAATAATAATATAATAATAATAATAATAATATCCTTTATTGCCGACTCAATCATATTACAATGACATAGCAACGTCACAAAACATGGTTTGCCAAAAAAGGCCCACAAAATCTAAAACACATTTTTGAAACAAAAATTAAAGCTAAAATAGACAAACCTTAAAGTAAGATACACAATGTTTAAAATATTTTAAAAAAATCCAATAAAACAGTACATAGAAAGTTTGCACATCATGAACATTCAAAATTCAAAACCAAATGTGTATAGACACTTCACCAGTAGGAAGCCTGTTACCTCATCCCTAAACCTATTTAGGTTTTCTATGTTTTTTAGATCTGCGGGAAGCTTACGATAGGCTTTGATTGTCATGAAGTAAGGACCCTTTTCAAAAAATGCAGAATTGTGTCTAGGGATACTGAGGTCGGACCTGCCCCTAGTGGTAACCGACATATCAGTTCCATACTGTTGGTGATTTCTCAGAAACAAATGCTGATTTTTTTTGACAAAGGTAACAAGAGACAAATAGTATAGCGAAGGAATAGTAAGGAATTTTAAATCGGAAAAATATCCTCTACAAGAAGTTCTGGGTCTAAGCCTTAGAATACAACGCACAATTCTCTTTTGTGCCCTGAAAATATCATGTGCTCCAGCTGAAGAGCCCCAAAAAATGATTCCATATCTAATAATGGATTGCACGCATGCAAAATAGAAGAGTTTTATGCTTTCAGTGCTCAAAACATCCCTCAGACGACGTACAAGGGCACATGCACTGTTAAGCCTAGACTGAAGCATGCTGGTGTGTAGGTCCCATGACAGTGTAGGGTCAAGATGAACACCCAGAAAT
>JAEQML010083935.1:0-10297 GCA_016904865.1 Pissodes strobi | reverse complement strand
TTTGCAAATAGTACAATATCATCGGCAAATCTGAGGTTTTGTAGGTGTTCGCCTTGGATGTTAATTCTTTTTCCGGTCCAATTCAGTTCTTTGAAGACGTCCTCAAGGACCAAGGTGAAAAGTTTTGGCGAGATGATGTCCCCTTGTTTAACACCTCTTTCGGATTTGATTCCATTCGTGGTTTCGTGAACTCTTATTGTCATTGATGATTTTTTGTAGATGTAGATGTTATCAATTAGATGTACCTTTGGTCTATTCTAGCGTTTCTCATTGATTTAATTATTGCCCAGTTCTCTATTGTATCAAAGGCTTTTCTAAACTCAATAAGTGCCATCCATATCGGTATGTTATATTCCGACGTTTTTCCCAGTATCTGTCGTACTGTATGTAGATGTTCGGTAGTGCTAAAGTGGCTGCGAAATCCGGCCTGTTCTTTTGGCTGATATTTGTCGAACTTATGCTCAAGTCTGTTCGTTATAATTCTGATGAATACCTTGTAGATTTGGGATAGAAGGCTGATTGCTCGATAGTTTTCAAGATTAGTCGGGTCATCCTTCTTGTATATGAGAACTACTATTGCATTTTTCCAGTCTTTTGGGATGCATTCTTCCGATAAGCATTTATTAAATAAGTGTACTAGTTCTTCCTTGGCTTTCATGTCCGCCTCTTTCAGCATCTCTGGCAAGATGTTGTCTTTGCCGGCTGCCCTGTTATTTCTCATCTGTGTTAAGGCTTTTTCCAATTCTTCCCTTGTTATATCTGGTAGTTCCTCTGAATTGACGTTAATTATTTTGTTATTCCTATTTGTATTTTCAATGTTCACAGTTTCGTTGTATGTCTTACTTTCATAAAGGTCCTTATAAAATGATTCTATCACTTGCAATGTATTTGCTCTATCTTCAACTATATTGCCATTTTTATCTTTTAATTTTATTATTTCTTTTTTCTTTGTGAATTGTCTTTTAAATATTTTTAGACCTTTATTGAGTTTTCTATCTGTCGTGTTTTGTTTTTCATTATATCCTGCTTCGACATTTTTCTTACTGTCTTATTAATTTCTACGTATTCCACTGTGTCTCGTTTTCCGTCTTTAATAAGTTGTCTCCTTTTCTCTAAAAGTTGTTGCGTTTCGTTTGACAATTTGTTGTCTGTTGTCTTTGGTTCTTTGGCTAGATTCTCTGCTGTATCTTTTATAACTCTTGATATTCTTCTATTTGTACTGTCAAGGTCTTCGTTGGGTTGCCTCGGGTTAGTTTGAAAAAAGTTCTGTTGTAAGTGTTTTTTATATAAATCTGTTTGTTCTTTTAGTTTTTCTACATCGATTTTGCAGCTCTTATTTTTTATCTTTCTAGCTCTTTCCAACCTTGTATTTATGGATACCCTGCATCTTACCATTCTGTGGTCGCTGCCAGTTGTGAACGGGTTGACGACGTCCACATCCTGTATTATATGTTTGTGTCTTGAGATGATAAAATCAATCTCGTTCTTGGTCCGTCCGTCTGGGCTTCTCCACGTCCACTTTCGTTTTTCCTTCTTTTCGAAGAAAGTGTTCACTAGATAGAGTTTCTCGTTTTCTAGAAAGTTGGCGAGCATTTTCCCTCTTTCGTTTCTTGTTCCGATGCCAAACTGTCCTATGTATGTTTCTGTTGGGTCTGTGTTCTTTCCAATTTTTGCATTAAAGTCACCTCCTATGATGACTTGTGATGTTCTGTTTTCACTGAGGGCTTTTGATATATCTTCGTACACTTGATATACCCCTTCGTCGTCGTATGAGGAAGTGGGGGCATATATCTGTATGAATTTAAGAGTGTGTGTTTGTTGATACTAAGTGTTACGTATAATACTCTGTCTGATATTGTTTTCAGAGTTCTAAGTTTTGACACAATTCTTTTGTGAAATAAAATTCCGACTGCTCCTGCACTTCCTTCTTCGGGTCCTTTGTGGAATAGGATATGCCCGGACTTTAATTTTATGCATTCTTCTTCTCCTTTGCGTCTCGTTTCGAGTTCATATTCTAATTCAGTTAGTCGTTCCTCCGTTCCTATCGACCGTGCGTTATAAGTCGCTATTGCAAGGTGGCAGCCTGGTAGAGCCCAGGGATTCTTAGCACCCCCTGTTTGAGCCCTATTCCTACCGCTGCCTTGGTCGGGGTTACTCAAACTGCTGGGGACTGGGGGCCTGTTTGTGGGGTTTGTATCCATTTGAGAGGTTTTGGCAGTAAAACACCACGCCGCCGCGGCGTGGTGTTTTAAGCCGCCACGCCGCGGCGCGCCGACCGCGCGTCTTGGTGAGTGGTTCGAGGATGGGTAGGATAGTTGGTGTGGAAAGATCTGAGGGATGGGATATGATTCTCCCCAAAGTGGAGGTAGGGATAAATCATTGCTCGCGTAGGCAGGGTTGCGTTCCTGAAATAGGCCTGTTCTCTGCCGGGATCACATAGGAGTGCCTATCCGCTACCTAATAATCCCTTAACTGGTCTAAATTATCTTTAAGTCCTGCGAAAAGTTTTGCCCGATCTCCTTCAAGATCTTAATGATCATGAACGTGAGAATATGTGGCTGTAACAGGAAGGTGGCGCTCCGCACTACCATCACGAGGTACGCGAATTCTTGGATGAAATATATCCTCAAAAATTGATTGGGCGTGGAGAATTTATTCAGTGGCCACCAAGGTCATTCGACCTTACCCCACTAGATTTCTTCTTGTAAGATTATATTAAAGAACGAGTATATGTCACACCGCTGACTACAAGCTACAAGAGAAGATATGCAAAAGAGAATAAGAGACGCTTGCAAAATCATACACCACCAGGGATGCTAGGAAAGGTGAGGCAGAACATTATAAAAATATTAAATATATGCTTTCAAGAGCAGGGAGCCTGTTTGAACGTATTTTAAGAAGAAATAATTAGCTATTCTTGTATACCCTAATAAATTACAATTGTTTAAACATTGACATTTTCGATTATTTAAGGAGATACAAAAAACTTTTAATATAGGTATTTTTTTTTACTTATTTTTATCCTTTTATTGCCATTGCTTTTTTTTTCATTGCTACTACGATTGCTAACAAGAAGTACCACTAAGATAATGAATAAACTAAAAATATCAAAATAATTAAAAAACTGTCAGAGATAAGTATATAGGGCATAATAATCCAGTTCCAGAATCACAAGAAACACACGTAGGATTTAAAAATCGAAAATTATACCAGGTGTTCCAATGAAAAAAAAAATTCCCGTTGCCGTACTTTTCTGGCGTACCCTGTATGTTCGGAAATAATTTTTAAATGTACACTCTTAGTAAGTAAGCATATTTTATAGTAAACACGCCCTATTGACACAATTTACCTTTAAAGGACAAACTTACTTCATTCAATCGTTGACTCACCCTGTATATGGAATATTTTGACACACAGCAATAAACTCAACAACTAGGAAGTTATGGTTAAGATACGCTTATCATACCTTTATCATATGGAATGTAAACGAATACGACCTACAAGACTTTCTACTGCATATAACAGGCTCTGATTCACTATAAAATTCACTATGGCAAAGGAGGAAAATAACGATCTATTATTTTTGGACGTTGTAGTAGAGAAGACAGACAACCACATAGAGACTTTAGTCTACCAGAAGCCGACACGTACCTAACAATATATGACCTAAATAAAGTTAACCTTACAAGACTCATCAACCAAATAGCTGAACAACGGAAGAAGAGAAGACCACAGGATAAACACATAACAGAGATGACAGGACTAAAACCACCTACTTTAAAGTTTGTCAGGCAAAAACAAGAAAAATAGAGAAACAATACATTGTCAACACGGTATTTGACGCTAATGACTCTTTAAGAAGCCAGTTGTCCAGAACCAAGCCGACGAGCCAATAAAACAAATAATTGGATATATAAAGGACCATGCGGATTCGGCAGTTCCTATGGCGTCGGTGAATCAATCTAATGGAACACCAGAATTACATAATGGAGAAAAAAAAACAGAAAAAAATCGGGCGTTGCTGACCATGCTTGGTCACACAATGACCATCCAAAGTTAATAGAAGCAAGAACACTGCACAGGGAGCCACACTGAAGAAGGTAGCCTAGGTTTATATCCGAATCGTTTTAGTAAACCATCTGTAGAGATAAAAAATATTTGGAAACCTTTGCTAAATAACTATAAAATTACATTGAGATTTGAATAAGCGTGGCCATCATACGCATGCGTGCACCCATCACCATAATGCTTAAGTGTTAACTCAATCGTACCCAAACTAACACACCTTAATTTGGGTATATATAGAACTCTTCAGAATTCGGCTGGAGATGACTGGAGATATACATCAGTCGAAACGTAATAGTTCTGTTACAAATGAAGGCAATACAAGTCAAAAATATGCCTATTTTTCATTCAACTTTAACTTATTTTAATTATGGATACCCGCATAAGTTTTCAATATTTTTATATCAATATGGCCTATCATTTAATTGCCAGGGCTAAAACTAGGGATGTATTTATATTCAATAAATAATTGATATCTTACGTTGCTTCAGCTGTGATCAATATTTATCTACTTCTATCCAATTGACCTACAAACATAATTAACAGTAATTATCAAGGAATTTATATTGGGCGGGAAAAACTTTTTCACTAAGTTTATATTTAGCTTTTTTATAAATTTGTATTTAACTCAGGATTTAAATCATATGAATTTCTACAACAAATGTTATGCCTACAAGTAGAATCAATTGTACAAGTACATTAATTTAGTATATATTAGCATATTATTCAATTAGCATTTAATGATAACTATTGGACACCAGCATGAGACAATAATGAGAGTGTCCCAATAGCCATTAAATATATCTTCTCTACAACCAGTCATAATAATAATACATTTTCAATATTTATTATGCATATAGTACTGTTAAAGATGATATATTTTAAACCTGCCATGGTTTGACCCCGAATAATTATGTGAGGTTGCATTTTTCCTGGTTACAAATCAGTATTTCAGTCAAACATATGTATCTTAATGAACTCATTAAAGCACAGATAGTTAATGTTAAAATATAGAAGAACAAAAATAAATTTATGAAGGTTAAAGGTGATTTCAACCACTTGATTTAACCTATATGCTATATGAACGTTACACCCATATAAATTTGCGCAATAATCACCGAGCAATAATCCTACGGAGCAATGTTAAGAGTTAGCACAAACATGGAAATGCCGCTGGCAATGCATATCAGGAGCTGTAAAAGAACAATATTTCACTTGAGTTAGCAAGAAATAAATTACGTGTAGTATATTATAAGTGGAAAATATAATACAGAGCTAACCTTGAGATTGTTTGAGTGACATTGACCGTACTGACCTTGGTTGCCCTTGACTTTAACTCAAGGTTACGTTGAACCCTACCTGACCTTGGACTTTCGCCCACTTGAGCTAATGCATCTGATCTTGAAATAGATTTTATGACCAATATAAAATTATTTAAGTGGGTTATATAATACGCTTAAAAGGTTTTAGACTCATGGTTTCGTTGACTAGCGAACAGAAAATGCAATTTCGAAACATCAGTATTTATTCAATATGTGATCGTCCACTTGAAAGTAGGGACCAACAGATAGTTCGCGACCATTGTCACCTAATAGGAAAATTTACGGATGGAATTTGTAATGTTAATTTCAACTTACCAAATTTTATTTCCATCGTAATACATCATTTAAGCGGGTACGATTCTCATATGATCATAAAAGAGTTATGCAGATATGAGGCCAAAACTGATATTATAGCTCAAAGCAAATAAAATTATGTTGTGTTCACCAAGAGTATTATTTATGTTGACAAAAACGTGGTTATGAAAAGGAAGCATTTAAAGCTGCGTTTAATAAATAGTTACAAATTTTTATAACATCGTTGGTAAACCTAGGAGATAGTTTATCCATGGATCGTTTTAAGGAGACCAAAAAAACATTTCTGCGATAATAAAAAATTTAATTTGATACGTCAAAAGGGTGCATTCCTATATAGTTGAATCACCAATTAAAAAAAAAATGGAAAGCGTAAATCTTCCAATAAAAAAATTAACCAAATGTTGCCATGTAATATGGTATTCTGTTAAAAAATTTGGTGTGTGCTTAAGACCGCACAACAGAAGTGAAAGCTTGAACAAACGGGGTCATCGTTTGTCAGAATTTCGATCCGATCCTTCGTTGCAGAGATACGAGCGAAAAACGGAGTTTCCCCCAAAATCCCCCCTTAACTCACAGCCTCGGTCCCCCATATGGTCTAAGGTGGCCCCCATGGGGCGTACCTACCATAAAAATTTCGACCCCTTAACTGTTTCCGTTCTCCCGATATTAATTATTTAAGTTTTTCCTTCTGCCCCCTCCCCTGGCCAAAAGGGAGGGGGTATGTAATACTGGTTTTGTCCAGGATCTTCTTTTTACCCCGGCTACATCCCCTGAAAATTTCAGCCCTCTACCTATACGAGAACATGCCAGTGGAAGGAGCGTTACGTTACATATCCGATCATGACGCGTGATGTGTGACGGCTCGGTCTCATTCAACACTTGCAAAAAAAAAATAACGCAAAACGTGCCTAAAGAAGTTTTCACTTCAAAAACGAATTTTATGACAACCTGAATGGAGAGCATATTATTAGTGATGCAGATTAGGAGAGAGCTACTAGTGTTAATCACATATTTAATTGAAAGAATGTAGGGAAATATTCAGATCTCTATTTAAAATATGACACCCCCCTTTTATATATATTTATTTATTTTCGAGCCGTTCTCGATATGTAAATCAGATCCACTCCAATACTACACTTTCCGATCTTGCCCTTTGATTGCTTGTTGCGCTTCACCAAAGTAGAGTTAGATTTGTTGGCGTATATCGATATGACTCACTTTTTTAAAACGGTTTACGAGGTGGAATGTCAATAATAAATTTCTATCAAATTATAATCCGTCCAAACCATGCTCTTTATAATGTATTTAGGTACACAACACACTTATTAAAATAATGCAGTTTTAGATGGTTTTCCGAAGAGGAAGTTCAAACTTTAGCCTGATAGCTAACGATAGTGATATGTTTAAGAAGTGGATATACAATATCAACAAGGCTTACATTCAGATCTTCAGTGTAGATGATAAGAAAATATATATTGTTCATTATCGATTGTTGAAACAAGCTCTTTAAAATGGGCTAATGGTAATGCAGATTTATAGAATATTAAAATTTGATCAGTCACCTGCGTTAAAAAAATGTAGGTATTGATTTAACACTGAACTTAGAAGCAAATCGCCAACGAAATTTGATAGAGATCTTTTAAAATGTATGGTAATGACGTGTTTGGAAAAACCTTGGAGAATTTTGAAAATTACAAAGGTATTATATTAATAACCCATTAGGAGGATATTAGAAATAAATTGGCGCTATAGCGTTAATAGCTCGCCTTAATTTTAAAACTAACTCTTTTTGTGCCGAAGATCTTGTAGCAATTCACATGGAATAACAATACTTTACGACAAGCCGATATATATCGGATTCTCAATATTAGATAATGTCGAAAACCGTAATTTATGATTTGTTTTATAAATCTGTTAAGGCTAAATTCGGTGATAACGCTTCCTTATTGTACACCGACGCAGATTTAAGTTAGTAATGCAAAAAAGGGGCCAATAATTCGTTCTCCTAGTATTCCTGCTCAACAATTTACGGATTTCTTGCATCCAACGCGGATTTGTTCTCGACCAGTAGTGGGTGTTATGGAGATTCGCTCCCCCATTGCTATGGAAGGTGACCTCATCAGTCCACAATATATGCCAGAGAACTTCCCGATTTTCCGTTATCATTTCCAAAAGCCAGTGACAATAATACAGTCTTCGTTCGAAATATGCAGCAGTCAATGCCTGATGTAGGACTAAGTGATAATCTTTTGATTCGTTCATGTTGTTGCTTACTTGTGTTCTTTGAGGATGTTTTGAACAGTAGTTCGAATTCCTCCCAGGTCTTGCCAAGTATTCCTAGTACTTAATTGAAGATTAAACTCGACGTAAGCATTCACCACGTTCTGTTCCGTGCATCCTCTGCGTTGTCTGCGGTGCGATATATACAAAAATGAACGTTTCCAGTTGTCAGTAAACGATTGATTACTCGAAGAAAAACTTTTCTACTAGGGTGACATCTCTCAGGGTATTGCTGCGCATAAACCCGGGCAGCAATTGTAGCATTTTGGGAAATCTAAATTAACGTAACACGAACAACAATAAAAATATGAACAAGAAAACACGAAAGTAGCAACTAAATTGAACGTAAAACTAAAATGTTTAAAATCTCCTACTTTTTTTATTAGTTGATTTAAGAAACGATTATTTACATATTTTACTCTTTTCTTGTGCATACATTGGCAGGGTTAAGGACAATTGCGGTTTTTATCAATATATTGGAACTATTATTTTTCATTTAATGTCTTAGAGGTCAATAACTATTTATGTAACATTAAATTGCGGAGACGTTGAATAATCCATCCACCTAATATTTATTTTAATGATATCTCCGGTTAGAAAAAAGATAGAAAATTCAGGATTGCGTATAATTTTAGAGAATTTCATCCTCTATTCAACAATGTAAAAAGAGATATAGCCTACTGTTTGATATTTTCATAAAAATCCGCAATAACTGTTGCAAAGATATACAGCGCCCTCTAGCGATAACGGCGAAATCTATTCGGATAATTTTTATGCAGCACATTATTAGGCAATAAAAGCTCTTTTAAACGAGTCCTAGTCTGTTCAATTCTGTTTACTCATACCGGAGTTGTGGCCATTTAAAAACATGTTTGACGTTTCCCCACCACTATATTTTACGAGATATAGCAAAATACTTTAAATGAAAAAAAGCCACAAATTTTCTACTTTGTACGATGATAATATTTATAATATATCTTTATATTCATATTTTTGGAGAAAAGGCCCTTTTTGATTTACCATTTCAGTTGCGCCCCTTAGCGGCCATCCTACAAAGTTGAAAATAGTTTCACTTGGCCGATTTACTCCACAATATTTTTTTCTCCAAGTTATATGACTAACGGTTACCGAGTTATGGCCGCTGCCCATCCTTAGTTGGCCACCCGGTACAATGCTACAATACATTTAGCGTCTTAAAAATTATCCATTATCTCTATATATTATTTAACCGTGTGCAAACCACCACAAATGCCATTCTCTCATCGCCTCAAATTCTAAAGCGGGGAATGAGAATTAAACACTATTAAACAGTGATCTGCTATAACAATACCAAAAATAATATGTCAAGAAGGCATACCATTTTCCAATTTTCCATATCGTCTGTCCGTAAACACACTGCCGGTTCTTGCATCTTGTTTACAAGGAATTATACCTATTAAAATTGAATTTCTGGAAATATTAATTGCTGTAAATTCCCCCTGGATGATTACTTTTAGAGAATTATAAGCATAGGTATCGTTCTCGGGCAAATTATCCCATTGGGTAAACCTAAATTACAGAGCTGATACAAATACGCAAAAAATGATGCCTTTAGAATAAGGCGTGGACCTGTCAGTGGTGTCGAGACCGTTTGGAAAACAATTAATCGTTAATCCCGATTCACGACGAACAAATGAAAGCCTTGTAATTTTGAAAAGCATGCAATGAAACTGTCTTACCCTGACTTAGATATTGTTTTGCACACTTGGAAGGATCTTTTTATAAAAAAAATTATATCCAGAACATATATCCATAAATATGTATTCAGCACCATATATGACATCCAGGAAAATATTCTAGACTGATTTGCACATTTTCCCTTAAGCAAGAGCCTTAATCTCAACGTACTATTATTTTTGAACAGGCATAAGCCAATAGAACCTTTTATTTCACCTTACACTTCATTAATAATTTGACCCCTGAAATCAAAAACATGTTTGCTGAGCAGGCAACATTAACATTGCCATAACCCAAACAAACCCAAACTAGCCCTAAGACACATTAAAATTTTGGGATTTATTTACACCACAACCAAAATGTTATTTAGGACATTATTTGTCTAAATTGTGACCACGTCTATGTCGAAAAAAACATCTGTATTGGCGTTTGATCCATAAAAGTAATTGTATACCGGGTGTCAACGGGATTACTTTCCTACTGTCGTTTCCTTACTTCTAAAACTTTCGGGATGAAACTCGGCAAAGTTATTGTACTATCAAAATGTAAAGACTTCCGGTTTCGCCGGAAGTGACCTCAACATTGGATTTTTAAATGGA